>JAQFXU010002245.1:0-21984 GCA_034693705.1 Spatulosminthurus flaviceps
TGTGAAATTTTGGTTTATACGTTCCATAAGTGCTATAAGTTTTATACGGGAGATACGTAAGTGGTTGCGCTAACTGCTTAATAATAGAAGTAGAAGTCGGAGTATGGCACGTATCCATAGCGATTGAAAAACGGGAAGGACTGACAATATTTTACTTTTCCTTTTGGGACTGATAAAACCCAACCGCTACGGTGGTTAAGGTATGTACAGAGTTGACGAAAATTTTTAGTATGAAACTTTTCATTCACGAACAATCGTTTCGTATATGTTTTATCTTTTTTTCGGTCGGATTATAAGGACGGAATTCGCATGAAACTGAACGAGTCATCTAGTGAAACTGCAATAAGGGCCGACTCTCAACACAGCTTTAGCCTTGAAGTATATAAAGTTTCAATTAAATAGCCACAAGTATTAGCATATATACACGCAATTCATCATAAAAAATGTCAAGTATATTTCGCATATAATATGAACGATTACTTGCAAGGTCGAAATGTTTGCCATACAAACTTATGCACACACGTGTATCTCTCATCAGTATATCCCAAATGTGTTGGAATCTTCCATGTAAAGTTCTATTTATAGATAAAGAGACAACAAAAAACACTTGATTCACAGCCAATCCAAAAGATATCCCAATTCACACCCTTTCACAGCATATATCCTTGTTTGTGCTGTAGCCATCTCCGAGCTTTAAACTCACTGCCATTGTATGTATTGCAGATTGCAGTTCACTTAAAAATGATACGAAAATTAATCCTAGTCTCAATTTTAGTAGCCGGTGTAGCCCTTTATCTACGTCAGTCCCCTACTAAAATACCTGGGAAAATTGTGGAGACCAAAAATGGATTAATACGTGGAATCATTACAAAGTCGAGAGGTGGGAGGGATTTTCAACAGTGGCTCGGCATTCCTTACGCGAAGCCTCCAACGGGAGAGCTTCGATTTGAGGTATTAAAATTTCTTCGATTTTACCCCAAAATTGATATTTTCCTACAAAATGCGAATTCTATTCCATATTTTATATAGAGCCCTCAACCCGCGGAAAAATGGGAGGGTGTCAAAGACGGAAGCACTTATGGAAACAATTGTCTTCAGCTAGAATACATATCATTGGGTAGCACCTTTTCGGGTGATGAGGTAAGCAAATATTCCTAATCTTTAAGTAGGCTTTGTCTTTTGTTTAATAATATTTACCGGAAAATATTAACCAATGTTTTTTGTTCTTGGGCAGAACTGCTTGTTTCTCAATGTCAATTCTCCACAGGTAAAATAATTTTTTTTATTTCTGATCCCAAATCCACATGAGTAATATGTCAAATATTATAACTGAAAATTTTGGGTTTCAGGTGGACAGCAAAAATCTTCTTCCAGTTATGATGTTCATTCACGGTGGAGGTTTCAATTTTGGAAGTGCTTCCCAGTACAAGCCAGATTATTTCATGGACGAAGATGTCGTTCTTGTTACCATAAACTACCGGTTAAGCTTCCTAGGTAACTTTTGAGAAAAGAAGACCCTACTGTTATTTTGTTAAAATTTCTAATCTACTGAGTAAAAGCTCGAGAAATATATTTACCAAAAACATTTCTTTAATTGCCACAGGTTTCTTGAACACTGGAGATAAGAACATCAGAGGTAACATGGGCCTGAAGGATCAAACATTGGCATTAAAATGGGTCAAAGAAAATATCCAAGCTTTTGGTGGAAATCCAAATCAAATCACTGTTTTTGGAGAATCCGCGGGGTAAAAATCTCTAAAAAGAAAAGCTTAAAAAAATTTACTGTCCTATAGAAAATCTCGCCCTTTAATTTTCCTGCTTTCAAAAATAGCGCCGCCAGCACTCATTACTTAATGTTATCTCCCGTGACCAAAGGACTTTTCCAAAAGGGGATTTCCCAAAGTGCGGTCGCTACTTCTCATTGGGCTTCGGATACCACAGCAACAGCAAAAAAACAGACGGAAAGATTTGCCCAAGAATTGAACTGTCCCATTGAAAATACTCTTGAGATGACAAAATGTTTGAAGGGCAAGACCCCCGAGGAGATGATTCAAGCTTCGAGAACTGAACTGGTAAATGAAATGTTTTTTCTTTGCATGATTAAATAGGATGAATGTAAACTAATTTCATATTTTAGGACAACGCGGATTTTTTTTACCCCCATAAAGATGGCCGTTGGTATCGACCCAGTGTGGAGGCTGTTAATGATAAGGAGACATTTTTAGCTGAGCATCCTTTGGATGTAGTAAAGGCCCACAAATTCCACCGTCTTCCCTGGATGGCTGGTGTAACTGCGGACGAAGGACTTATCGGTTCAATGTGTAAATAATATAAATATTTCCCATGTATTTTTGTCTTTTGAAACAATGAAGAGGAGGTAAAATCATTATGAATTCCATTGTTGTAAAAATCCTCAGCTTTTTATGAACATCCAGAGGCAATGGAAACCTTCGAGGCAAATTGGACTTCAAATATTCTTCGGGCCTTCGACGTCCCTCAAGATGAGCCCAATGCTGAAGAAATAGCGGCCAAATTGCGTCATTTGTATTTCCCTACAAAGGACGGACCATGGACGAATGAGAGAAAATTGAAACAATACACAACATTATTTTCTGATAGCCTCTTCTTGCACCACTGTAGCTACAGCTATTGGGTCCAGAAGCCCTACATTCCCGTGTATTTGTATTACTTCAGCAAACATGGCCCTTCCCTGGCACATTTCATCGCTTCCATGGTAGCCAAGTATCCCCAGCTTAAACTAGTATCACTTTTCAGTCAACTGTTTGCCAACAAAATTCTGGGAACACAACTCCACGATTATG
This sequence comes from Spatulosminthurus flaviceps, assembly GCA_034693705.1. Classification (NCBI taxonomy): domain Eukaryota; kingdom Metazoa; phylum Arthropoda; class Collembola; order Symphypleona; family Sminthuridae; genus Spatulosminthurus; species Spatulosminthurus flaviceps. Next base: position 2,823 of record JAQFXU010002245.1, read on the forward strand.
GTATAAATTCCTCCTGTGAAACGTTTCTTTTCATTTTCGTGACATCTACTGATTTTAACGTTCGTTATAATTTCAGGCGTCTGTCATGGCGACGAGCTTCCCATGTTATTCAACATGGAGCTCCCATTTCCTACAGTCGGCGCAGAAGGGCACGACAATTTTTCCAAAGACATGGTTAAACTTTGGGTCCAGTTTGCAACAGACGAGTAAGTTTGTATGATTAATAATTAACCATGGTTTTTAGGTTTGCGTATAGATAATTCAACTGTGGTAATAATATTTGGTCTATATAGAAATGCAATGGAGTTCCGAGGGGTGAAATGGTCCAAGCAGAGACACACACCAGGGAGACTATCCTACTTGGAGCTTTCTGATACTCCCAAGATCATTCAGGAACCTTTCGAGAGTCGGATGGATATTTTAAGTAGCATTTTAAAATGGAACTGACAACCATAATTTCCAAGTATGTATATGCTTAAATGCAAATGTGAGGAGTATCTAAGACATTAAAAAAGTCAATGGATACACATTTTTGTGAATCAATTCAAATTGTCTCAAATCTTCATCAAATTATTTGTGCATATTGAGGAAAAGAATTTTATTCTTATTAATAATTATTATGCGCGAAATTCATAAAATGTGGGGATAAACTTTCCAATCAAAGAAGTTTGAGTTCTTGTTCTCAGTGTCGTGGATCTTCCATTTAAACACAACAATTTTATACGGGCCATTTTTATTGATGGGGCGCTAAAATTGTGCAATAAAATCGTGCATATTTTAATTTTCGCAAGAAAATAAATAAAGTTAGGAGAAACTGTTGGAAGGTGTTTTTTAAGGAAAAGGTGTGACTCACAGTCATAATGATTATTACTGTTGCATTAGCTAAATAATAAAATATGAAAATGCAACTTGATACGTTAAGCTAGTTTTAGTTACCATAATAAAAATAATAATAGTTGAAGTAGGAGTCGGAGTAGGGCACGTATCCATAGCGATTAAAAAACAGGAAGGACTGACAATATTTTCCTTTTCCTTTTGGGGCTGATAAACCCCAACCGCTACGGTGGTAAGCCTTGAAGCATATTATGTAAAGTTTCAATGAAATAGCCACAAGTATTAGCTTGTAGACACAATTCATCATAAATATCCAAATTATATAGCCCATATAACGAATGGTTATTTACAAGGTCGAAATTTTTGCCATACAGACTTACGCACAAACGTGTACCTCTCATCAGTATATCCCAATTGGGTTGGAATCTGCCACATACATATATAGAAAATCCAGATAGGAATAGATACAAGAAAAAACACTTGACTCACAGGCCTTCAAGAAGATATGCCAATTGACACCCTTTTACAGTATTCCTTGTTTGTGCTGTAGTCATCTCCAAGCTTGAAACTCCCTGCCTTTATATGTATTCCAGTTCACTTAAAAATGATACGAAAATTAATCCTAGTGTCAATTTTAGTAGCCGCAGTGGCCCTTTACCTGCGTCAGTCCCCTACTAAAATACCTGGGAAAATTGTGGAGACCAAACATGGGTTAATCCGTGGAATCATTTCAAAGTCGAGAGATGGGAGGGATTTTCAACAGTGGCTCGGCATTCCTTACGCCAAACCTCCGACCGGTGAGCTTCGATTTGAGGTATTAAATCCTACTAAATTTTACCCATAAATATTTGACCATAAAATAAAGTATTTTTACCGGATTTTTCTTCACATTTATACAGAATCCTCAACCCGCGGATAAATGGGAGGGTGTCAAAGACGGAAGCACTTATGGAAACGTTTGTCTTCAGCTAAAATCCTTATCATTTTATGGTAGCCCCCTCATGGGAGATGAGGTAAACAAATATTCCTATAATTCCTAATAATATTCCTATGTCCTTTAAATAGGATTTGTCTTTTTTTAATAATTTACCGGAAAATTTTAACAATTTTTTTTATTCTTGCGCAGGACTGCCTGTTTCTTAATGTCAATTCTCCACAGGTAAAATTTCTTTTTTTATATCTGATCCCAAATCCACATGAGTAATATGTCAAATATTATAACAAAAAATTTTGGGTTTTCAGGTCGACAGCAAAAATCTTCTTCCAGTTATGATTTGGGTTCACGGTGGAGGTTTCAACTATGGAAGTGCTTCCCAGTACCTGCCAGATTATTTCATGGACGAAGATGTCGTTCTTGTTACCGTAAACTACCGATTGAGCTTCCTAGGTAACGTTTTTGAAAAGATAATTTTGGGGTTATTTTGTAATAACTTAAAAAAACATTACTAAAATCACCCCCTTACTTGGAACAGGTTTCTTGAACTCTGGAGATAAGAACATCAGAGGCAACATGGGTCTCAAGGATCAAACAATGGCATTAAAATGGGTCAAAGAAAATATCCAAGCTTTTGGAGGAAATCCAAATCAAATCACAATTTTTGGAGAATCCGCGGGGTAACACTACAAAACTTTCGAAAAACATGAGTTACAAAATTTTTAGTGTCCTATACAAAATCTCACCCATTGATTTTTCTGATTTCAAAAATAGCTCCTCCAGTACTCATTACTTAATGTTATCTCCAATGACCAAAGGATTATTCCAAAAGGTCATTTCCCAAAGTGGGGTCGCTACTGCTCCGTGGGCTTCGGATACCACAGCAACTGCCAAAATGTACACGGAAAAATTCGCTCAAGAATTGAACTGCCCCATTGAAAATACTCTTGAGCTGACAAAATGTTTGAAGAGAAAGACCCCCGAGGAGATGATTCAAGCTTCGAGAACTGAATTGGTAAATGAAATTTTTTCCACCAAACTAAATCTGCAAAAAATATATCAGAGGAAACAAGCTCATAAAATTTTATTTGTATATTTTAGGACAAAAATAATGTTTTCTTCCCCCACAAAGATGGCCATTGGTATCGACCCAGTGTGGAGGCTGTTAATGATAAGGAGACATTTTTAGCTGAGCATCCTTTGGATTTAGTAAAGGCCCACAAATTCCACCGTCTTCCCTGGATGGCTGGTGTTACTTCGGATGAAGGACTTGTCTCTTCACTAAGTCAGTAACTAAAAAATCCTATGGATGTAAATTAAGAAATTAAAAGGAGATTCAAAACTATTATTTAAAAAATCCTCAGCTTTTTATGGAAATCAAGAGGCAATGGAATCCTTCGAGGAAAATTGGACCGCAAATATTCTTCGTGCCTTCGGCATCCCTGAAGATAAACCCAATGCTGAGGAGATAGCGGGAAAATTACGTCATTTATATTTCCCTACAAAGGACGGACCATGGACAAATGAGAAAAAATTGGGGCAATATACAACAATATTTAATGACGCTTTTTTCTTCCATCACTGTAGCTACAACTTTTGGGTGCAGAAGCCCTACATTCCCGTATACTTGTACTACTTCAGCAGACATGGTCCTTCTTCCCTAGCACCTTTCATGGCTGCAAGATCATCAAAATATCCTTTACTTAAACTTGCATCTGTTCTCGGCCAATTGTGGGCAAACAAATTTTTGGGAACCGCCCCACTTTATGATTATGGTATAAAAGCTTCCTTTAAAAATTACACTTCATTTTGGAGGCACCTCCTGATTTTAGCTCTTGTAATAATTTTAGGTGTCTGTCATGGGGACGACCTCCCCATGTTATTTAAAATGGAGCTTCCCTTTCCTACAACCACTGCAGAGGATGACTACAATTTCTCCAAAGACATGGTTAAACTTTGGGTCCAGTTTGCAACAGATGAGTAGGTTTTCAAGATTATTAATCCATTTTTCGATTGGACTAGGAAATTAAGCGAAAATAATAATATTTGGTTGATACAGAAATGCAATGGAGTTTCGAGGTGTGAAATGGTCCAAGCAGAGACACACACCGGGCCGACTTTCCTACTTGGAGCTTTCTGAAACTCCCAAGGTCATTCAGGAACCTTTCGAGAGTCGAATGGATATTTTAAGTAGTATTTTGAAATGGAATTGAGTACCATAATTTACAATAATAATTACCAAAAATCCCGTCAAATGTTTTCGCGAAATTGAATGGAAGTGTATGGAATATCTAAGAAGTCATTAAAAGCGTAAAGTGATTCATATTTTATATAACCAAATTTTCCGAAATCTTCCCCCGATTTGTTGTTCTTGTTGAGTAAAATTAAAAAATCCAGACATTTTCCAAGTGATACGTGAACGTGATTTTAACTATGTATTTATCCTACCCTTATTTATATGATAAAAATTTGAATTCAGGGTGTCCGCGAATAGGGTACATACTTAGGCATATGTATATTATATTACTGAGTCGCATCCAAAGTGTGCTGAGATTGTACGTTAAACTTGTATGCATAATACTTTTATTATTTTCCTTATTTTGCTCTGCGCATCTTTGTACTGCATTTTATGCCTAACTTGTTGTACAATGCATTCCTTGCAACTTTGATCAAAGAATATCCAATAGAATCAGGACGTTAATTTTTGCGCTTGAAAACATATAATTTGCCTAAACGACGACCCTCATCATCATCCAGACGATGAAGCTTTTAGTAAATATTGTAAGTTACAAAATGCTAACAAAGGGATAAGAATACGCAAGCTTGTACAATAAGTTTGTTTAAAATATTGCAGCCTACAAACTCACCGACAGTTCAAATACGCTTCATGTCATAGCCGTAATGGACTGAAAATAAAGTACATTTAACGATATCCTTTTTCCTGCAAACATTGCAGCCTATCGTAAAAGCAAGACCCAGATCTAATATGTAGAGTAATATACAATTGTGCGTTATTAAATCTTTTTCCCATAGATATTCATCAAAGTTTTATTTAAGAAGAATATCTCATCGGGGAAATTTCCAGGGTAGTGGAAGTCGTTGCGTGCGAATATGAGGTCGTTTGCCATCGAGTAGTCACTGATTACTCTTGTGACAAAGTTGTAGCCTTTGTACTTCATGTAACTCTTGAGGAAATCAGAAGTTTTTCTGCCATATGTGCCCCAGGTTAGTTCGATTGACAAAACCTTTGACGGATGTTAAGAAAAGTCATATACTTATTTCATATTAGAATTTACTAAAAAAAATAATGTGCGAACTCCCAAATGTAATGACGTACTTTGATGTTAACTAAATCAAATGGAATCGTCCTTAACACGTTTTCCTCACTTCCCTCTACGTCCAGACTCAGGTAGTCCACGTCAGTTCGATTCAAAGCAAGAAGAAAAGAGAAGAGTGGGAAGCATTGAACTTTCACCAGATCCTTATCTAAAGGAAAGGGCTCTACGTTCAAATTTTGTCTTCCTGGATTGAAAACAATTTTCCCCCTACTATAATTTGCATAGAAGGAAGCCTGTAAGAGCAATAGTTAAATGTATTTAGGAGAGTTTTGGTTAACTTAAGTGCCTTTAGAGTATTTATCAATGAGAGCCGTATTCATGCTACCACACTAACACTAAATCCGGCACTAAACTCACCACTTTTTGAGGGCTAGTGACTGTTTCGAATTCATCTTGAACCCTCTCACTCAACTTTCGATGAGGTCACTCAAAATAGTGAGTGATGATTCTAGTCACCGATTTGGTGACTAGATTCTCCACTCACTCATATAAAACTTTGAGTTAAAACTCAAGAGTCCCGTATAGAGCACACATTTTAGGGTGAGTGGTACATTAAGTCAGTGAAGCCTTGAATACCAGGGAGACTCACACTCTCGCTCATGCCTCAACACTAACTCACGTGAGTGCTAGTGTTAGTGCTAGTATTAGTGTGTGACATGAATACGGCCCTTAGACTTGTTCAACTGGTTTCCTTGATTACTTCATGGGGATAAGGATGAATGGCTAGGCAACTTTGAGAAGCCCAAGCTTTCCGTTTTTTCGAGAGTAAAATTTCAAAGTTTTCCGCGTCAGCTTCGATTAAAAGACCATTCCATTGGAGATCTTTCTCGAGAGATAACGAGTTTGAACGCGTTTCTCCATCCCACGCGCCACATTCCACAAAAAACCCACCTGTCTGTACAACAATTCAATTTTCGTTAAACATGAGCATGCTTGATTGTACTTACAAGAAAATGTATTGTGTTTGACAAAAAACATTTCTTGTTTACTCATACTTGTTTACTCATATCATTGTTTACTCACTATCATTCAAAAATATGATGAATGAAATATTACTGACTGAGAAATTTCTTGATTGAGCCATAAAAATTTGCTGTACAATTCCTGGATTCAATGGGCTGGCAGCCGCTGGCTCCTATATACTTTGTATATCTAAGTGTAGGAAGGTTGTGCAAGGGCTGATTATAAAGATAAATTACCATATTGGAAAATAATTTCTTCACAAGTTGAGACTGGCCCTCGGAAGGGTCTTCACTGGGATTATCTAAATTATACCCGGTAGAAAAAGGTTCATGGAGGAATCCTTCTTTACGTATCCACTCCAATACATTCGGATCATCCTGAGTCAAAGGTCCCTTGAGCCGATGTTGGAAAAACAATTCCTCGGATTCCTTGTTTCTTCCAAGTAGTTTATTAATGAAATAGCCAAGCAAGAACAAGAGTAGTAAAAGTATTACAATTTTCCAAGTGAATTTAGTTCTAAAAATTGATCTGTGAAACTTAAATTTTGTTGCTGTTATTTCTAATCCCATGTTTGTTTTAATCACTGCAAGCCACCGCGAAACACTTTCAATTTGTTTGGTGTGGTTCTAAAGTTGATTATTGTCCAATTTTAGTAGGAGTGATAGTCTACTTAGAACGAGCTGTGAATTTAAGGAACATATTTGTTGATTTCATTCCATTTACATGGAAAATAATAATTTGGCAGGACTCCAAGGTCTGTCTTTTCTGAGCCTCTGCTCCAGCACTTCGAACCTTATTGCTTATTGCATGACTCATATCAACATTATGAAAAGTATAAAGCCGCAACATTTTTCATGAAATTAGTTTTAAATTGGGATGCAAATAGAGGAAAATAAACGGACCCATGCATGAATGACTGCTGAAATTTTTTTCTACCCTTCTGCTGTGCTGAGTGTTGGCACAATACATACACATCGCTGTGAACAAACTGATCATAGTGATGCCAGTAGTAAATAAAATGTTTACGTTCTTTCTCTAGAATTTACTCATATGACATGCAAAAAAGCTTAAATTAGGGTAAATTTAAATTAAATGTAGTAGTATTTTTAAGGCGAAATGCAGTATTAGTATTTAATGTAAGTTGCAGCATTTAAATGTAAATTGCAGTATTTTATTGGACGACTTTCCTACTTGGAGCTTTCTGAAACTCCCAACGTTATTCAAGAACCTTTCGAAATACGAATGGATATTTTAAGTAGCATTTGAAATGGAATTGAGCGCCGTAATTTTCAATAATAATTAACACAAATCCCGCCAAATTGAATGGAAGTGCGTGGAATATTTAAGTCATTAAAAACGTCAACAGATTCATATTTTTTGAATCAATCCAAGTTTTCCGAAATCGTCTCCCAAATTGATGGTGCATGTTGATTTCAACGATGTATTTATCCGACCCTTATTTATATGATGAAAATTTGAATTGAGGGGTGCGCGCATAGGACCTTTTTCTTCCGTGTTCGTATAGAAATCTTAACCCTAAACGGAAGAAGTTCTCACAAGGAAACCGTTTACCATCATTAAAAGGGCTACGGATAACGCGATATAGGTTTCTTCCGTACTACGGAAGAAACATTTTGCGACTACGGAAAAAACGGATTCTACGTGAGCAAACACGGAAAATTTGTATGGATATTTTTTGAAGTCAAATTACTTTGAATAATTTTTCTCAGGTATTTTAATCTTCCCTTTAAACACAACAATTTTAAGAGTGGGCATTTTTATTCATGACGCAGAAATATTGGTATAACATATTTAGGAGAAGTATTTGTACATACTTTTAGTTAGATGTTGAGTTGTTATTATATTATTGAGTCCCATCCAACGTGTGTGCTGAAATTGTACGTCAAACTTGTATACATAATACTTAAAGAAGTACATAAAGTAGTGATGAAATATTCACATGTATTAGCATATACACAATTCACGATAAAAAGGCAAGTATATTTCGCATATAATGGTCTGGTTATTTACAAGGTCGAAGGTTTTGGCACACAAACTTATACACACACCTCGTACCTCTCATCATTATATCCCCAATGTATTGGCATCTACATTGTATAATTATTATATTTATAGATTAAAGAGATGCAACGTAAAACACCCAGCTACACGCAACCCACGAGGCATGCCAATGTACATTCTTTAACAATATTTTCATGTGCTATAGTCTGCACACAACTTTGAACCCACTGTCATTGATTGAAACTATTACAGCCGCGAAAAAATGATACGAAAATTAATTCTAGTGTCTATTTTAGTAGCCGCAGTTGCCCTTTATCTACGTTATTCCCCTAATAAAATACCGGGAAAAATTGTGGAGACCAAAAATGGGTTAGTTCGTGGAATCATTTCAAAGTCGAGGGGTGGGAGGGATTTTCATCAGTGGCTCGGCATTCCTTACGCCAAACCTCCAACCGGTGAGCTTCGATTTGAGGTATTAAATCCTAACAAATTTTACCCTAAAGTTTTTGTTCATAAAATAAAATATTTTTACCGGATTTTACTTCACGTTTGTAGAGTCCTCAACTCGCGGATAAATGGGAGGGTGTCAAAGACGGAAGCACGTATGGAAACACTTGCCTTCAGCTAAATATGATGTCAAAATTTTTTGGAAATCCTCGCATGGGAGATGAGGTTCACAAATATCTTAGTTATTCAAATAGCAATTATTTTTATGAATTTATTTTTATTTAACAATTTTGTTTTATTGTACAGGACTGTTTGTTCCTTAATGTCCATACACCAGAGGTAAAAGTCCCATTTAATTTCTCAATCAAATTCAACGTGACTAATATACGACATTGTTATAGGAAATTTTGCGCCTGTATATAGGTTGACAATGAAAATCTTCTACCAGTTATGGTTTGGGTTCACGGAGGAGGTTTCAATTACGGAAGTTCTTCCGATTACCAAGCAGATTATTTCATGGACGAAGATGTCATTCTTGTAACCATAAACTACCGGTTAAGCTTCTTAGGTAACTTTAAAAAAAGATAATAATAATTGTATGAAGATTTTTAATGTGTTCGTAAAAACTTGATGAAAATATTTTCCGAAAAAACTTATTTATGTATCTGTAACAGGGTTTATGAACACTGGGGACAAGAACATACGAGGTAACATGGGTCTCAAGGATCAAACTTTGGCGTTGAAATGGGTAAAAGAAAATATCCAAGCTTTTGGAGGAAATCCAAATCAAATCACAATTTTTGGAGAATCCGCAGGGTAACACTACAAAACTTTTGAAAAACATGAGTTGCAAAAATTTTAGTGTCCTACACAAAATCTCGCCCATTGATTTTTCTGATTTCAAAAATAGCTCCGCCAGTACTCACTACTTAATGTTATCTCCCATGACCAAAGGATTATTCCAAAAGGTCATTTCCCAAAGTGGGGTCGCTACTGCTCCATGGGCTTCGGATACCACAGCAACGGCCAAAAAATACACGGAAAAATTTGCCCAAGAATTGAACTGTTCCATTGAAAATACTCTTGAGATGACAAAATGTTTGAAAAGAAAGACCCCGGACGAAATGGTTCAAGCTTCGAGGACTGAATTGGTAAATGAAATTTCGCCGCTATAAACTAATAATAAATCAAAAGAAAGAATCTGATAGAATTTCATGAATATATTTTAGGCCAAAAGTGACGTATTCCACCCGCATAAAGACGGTCACTGGTTTCGACCCAGTGTGGAGGCTATTAATGATAAGGAGACATTTTTAGCTGAGCATCCTTTAGATGTAGTAAAGACCCACAAATTCCACCGTCTTCCGTGGATGGCTGGTGTTAATGCGGACGAAGGACTTACCTCTTCACTGAGTGAGTGAATAACATAACTCACACATTTACTTGTTAAAGAAATGAAAAGCAGACAAAAAAAATATGAGTTCGAATGGTTTAAAAAATCCTCAGCTTTTTATGAAAATCAAGAGGCTATGGAATCCTTTGAGGAAAATTGGACCACAAATATTCTTCGTGCCTTCGGCGTCCCTCAAGATAAATCCAATGCTGAAGAAATAGCGGTCAAATTACGTCATTTATATTTCCCTACCACGGACGGGCCATGGACGAATGAGAAAAAATTGAAACAGTACACAATTTTATTTTCCGATAGTCTCTTCTTGCATCACTGTAGCTACAACTTTTGGGTGCAGAAGCCCTACATTCCCGTGTATTTGTATTACTTCAACCGTCACGGTGTTTCCGTCGCACCTATAATGGCTGCTATGGTAGCCAAATATCCTCTCCTTAAATTTCTATCTGTTCTTGTCCAAATGATTGGGAACAGCTTTTTAGGGACTTCACTCCACGATTATGGTAAGTTTCTAAGTTAGGCCTACCTTTCGGTTGGAATGAATTCTCATTTTAGACCTTGCAATAATTTCAGGTGTCTGTCATGCTGACGAGCTTCCAATGTTATTTAAGATGGAGCTCCTACCTCCTTCCTCGGCCACTGCAGTGGCTAAGTACAATTTCTCCAAAGACATGGTTAAACTTTGGGTCCAGTTTGCAACAGACGAGTAGGTTTTCAAGATTACAAATCCATTTTTCGATTTGCCTAGAAAATTAAGTGAAGACAATAATATTTGGTTTTTACAGAAATGTAATGGAGTTCCGAGGTGTGAAATGGTCCAAGCAGAGACACACACCAGGGAGACTATCCTACTTGGAGCTTTCTGAAACTCCCAAGGTCATTCAAGAACCTTTCGAGAGTCGAATGGATATTTTAAGTAGCATTTTGAAATGGAATTGACAACCATAATTTCCAATTTTTAATTAAACCTTTTATATGCTCAATTGAATGCAAATATTTGTGGAGAATCCAAGCCATTAAAAAAAGTCAATTCATGCATATTTTTGTTGAACCAATCAATATTGTAGCGGATTTTATTTGTTCCCAATGCATGTTCAGTGAATGAAAAAACTCCAGACATTTTTCAAGTCATAATTTGTCCCATCCACTGCCCCAAAGATGGTAGTAGTAATTATTTATAATGCTCCCATAGTATTTGTTTGGTTGTGTGTCTACATTTTTGTATTCATTTCGATTTTAATTTTTAACTTTTTTAAATTTTAAAGATATTTTTTCCATGTTAATTAATTCAATAAAAATTATTATTGACACTTTACACAACGCAACGACGGGATTCTCAATATTCTCAGGCATACAGCTATAATAATATTATGCAGATAATTATTGCAGATGATTTTGTTCAAAATAATGATCTGCATCTTTATTGTAGAATGTAAACAAATAATTATTATTTCTGTACACACGACCCGACTACATTATACACCCTAAAAATTATTCAGTAGCTCAACATGTATAAGTCTATTGAAATACTTAAATAAGTTCCCCCTTCTAAATCAACAAAATTTCCAGTTAAATTCGGCCTAAATAAATCATATATGTATAATCCAATACAGCCACCTCAACTAAAATTCGACAGGTTCCCCTGCACTTGCAGTGCATACTCTGCTACGTATTGATTTATTTTTCACAGTGCACTACACTGCAGCCTAAAGTTAAATCAATGGAAGGAAATTTGTCAGTTTGTCACCCGCATATTCCCCTTATAGTATATGCACGCCCATGCTAAACCCTGAGTTTACCCAAGCATGAACCCATTAATAGCCTGAACCATACCCACGAGCTTGTAGACTCCCTTTATCTTAACCACCTGATTCCACATAAAATGTGACGAGGATATTTTACAAACCATACGACTTTTAGCAATTCACACACCGCCTTTCAATAGGTATATAACTATTTTCAATACAAAATCCTCATATATACTTCTTTACTTGCATGTGTGTCAAGTGTCAGCTTCATAATCAACAGATAAGCTCGTAGCAGTTTTTATCTTTGAACTCTTTCTCACACTTAACTTTTTTATCCGCACTTGCTCCATGTCCCCAGCTATAATTCATTTCCACTTGAAATATTCACTTCTTTCAATGCTAGACTCACTCGAACCGGAGGAAGCTCCATTCCAAGCCGGACCTACTACACCTTGAAAATATTTCTGTGTATGTATAGAGAGGATGGATTTGAATCAAAGTGAATTGCCGCCCTGGCCCAAGGTGGAAGAACGTGGGATTTTAACTCAGGAATTTCTCTGTGCTTGTGATGTGGTCGTCCAATGTTTTGGTGCCTTTGGAACACTCCTAACTCCAGTGAAGAGTGATGTTGAGGGAAATATCACGAAATTGAGGAAAGTGTACGCAAGTGATGCAATCAAGTATGAATTTCTTGAGGAAATGATCCGTTACGAGAAGGGGATCAAAGGCTCGATCGCTCCGGATGCATTGCTCTGGCTCAAGAGAGCCCTCCACTTCATCTACATTTTCCTCGAGAGTGTCGTCAAGGACGTGACCGGAGGAAATGAAAATCCAGAGATGAAGACTAATTACTTATCATCGTATAATGATACCCTGCGAAAGTACCATAATTGGGCAATTCAGAAGGTCTTCATTCTTTGTATAAATCGCGGGCTTCTTCCAAATTGTCGGGAACTTCTTTTGGCACTTCCGAGCTGTAAAGATGCTCCTCCAGATACGTCCACTACTGATTTAGCTATCAGATTGAAGCCATTCATCGAGGGTTTGAGGTCGAACTTGGCAGCTATCATCACTTTCTATCATGTGGAAGGTCTGGACTCTGTTGCGACTATTTGACATTTGACCCTGCCTATGAGATGATGCGGGACTGAGAGGGCGGGCTTCTTCGCGAAAACTACTATCGACACGCAATACTAAGGATTTATGTATTCATAGTGTAAATTGTTGTTTTATTGTTTCGCACAATAATTGAAAAGTATTATTTGTTTATTCAATAATAAAAATTGAATTTGTTAGTGCAACGAAATTAAAAACAAAAAGTGTATTTTTATATATTTTAGAATCATTAAATTTAAATTACATTTTATTTTTACGTTCAAGTATCGATTGATTCCATATATGTACAGATTTTTCTATAAGTGGTCTATGTGTGAATGTAACACGATTAGAAAAGGCTTCGCGATTATTTTTGGCTATTACTTGTGGGTGGCATAACCTAGCAGACCTTACTTCTTAGGGCATAATTTATGCTTACCCCATGTATAATTATAATGTCTCCATCTGTCCAGTGCAATAATATCTGAAAACTATGCCTTCAAATCATAAATATGGGTCGACTGGTGTGGCATAATGGCATTACTATGGACCCTTATATTATTTTTGTAATTTTAATGATAAGCATTTGGACCAGAAGAATGTTTGGTCACGTTATTGTTAGTTTTGACAAGGTAAACACGTAAACATTCGTAAGAAATTTTGTCTATCGTTGGAAAGGTATGTAGAGGGGTCTACATACGTAGACTATTCTACAAAGGGCGCTTACACCACCCCTAAAAACCCTTGGAAAATATTCTGCAAGAAAGCAGCAAAACGCAGCCATGAACCCGAAACCCATTAGAACGAATACGGTTTTAAGTGGACGGAAGGCTAAGCCTTCTGGGAAAAGCGCCGCCCTCCCCATCTCCCCCTTCCCCCTTATCAAACCATGGACATTAATACCGGCCAATTTAAAATCCCCGCCTAAAGATCTCCACTTGTCCAATCCTAGAACGTCAGTTCTGGGCTCTGCCTTCTGCGATAACATTGCCAGGTACCCCTTGATTTTGGAAACTTTATAAGCAGTTTCTTCATATTTGCCCCAAATCCTCCATAATCCAGACTCTACAAGCCTGTAAAGCCCTTGAGTTATTTTCGGCGAAAATGGGTTCCTCAAAAGAAGAACAGGAACTCGAATTAAATTGAAATAGATACTTTCACCATGCAATGCGAGAACTTTTCTTTCGCTTAGTTTTATCAAATACGAATACAATGAGACTTGCCAGTCCCTTTCCACGAAAATATGTTCCGGGGGTAGCTGAAAGGATCCTCCGGAAGATAAACTGTGTAATTCAATATTCTTGGGTGTATTCTGAGAAAGCACTAAACTTTCGATAGAATTATTTGTAAAGACCAAAGACTTTTTGAAAATTTCCTCTGCATTCAATTGTTTCCATAATTTCTCTTCAGTTTCATCCTTGTCCTTAATATTACGACCCACGCCCCCGGAAGAGCAGTAATAAAATTGACATTCTGTTCGCCAGACGTAGTAGGACGTGGTAACCATAAATGCTTTGGTATTTAAAATTGTTTGAAAATCCATGGGAACTTCTGGGTGAACGTGTGACGTCAGAAGGGAAAAAAGTGTGCCTTTATAGCCATTGCTGATTACCAAGGACATGAAGGCCCAAATTGTAAGAACAAATGGTATTTGATAGACCAATTTGGAAAACCTTTTCGTATACAAAGTGCCTTGTTCCAATAGGAATGACAAAACATTCACCACGGTGAATATTTTCGGGGAAATTTTCTTCTGAAGGCAAATGACTGTACTTACAATTCCAATCGATGATGATAAAAGCAGTAACCAACTCGTCATGTCCAGTCCTCGCCAAATAGCCATGCTGAATTTGGGTTGAATCACCCACAGAAATTCGTAGTTATACACCAATTCCCCAGGAGTTTGATACTCAAAGGTGAAATTTTTGAGGCAATTTTTAAATCTATGGACTTTCCAGATATCCATGGAAATTCCCCCTAAAATAAACACACTCCCTGTGTTTGTACTCAACTTGAAGTTACAACTGATGAATGACTTCTTGTCCAGGAATTTTGCCGTGAAATTCAAATATCTTTGGAGGGTTTGATGAACGCAGGAGTAGGACTCTGTGCGAGTGTTACTTTCTAAAGGTGGACAGATGGTGCTGATCCAACGTAATTGAATCACTTCGACATGGTCCATTCTTCTCAATTCTTTGTTTCCAACTTGAGAAATTTCCTTCGAAGTTTTAAGATTTGACATTGGTCGGAAAATTGGAGTGTTTTTGAATAGGCAGGAAAAGCAGAGCAAGTGGGGTAAATCCGTTTGTTCATTCCAAAATATCCACGTTGCGGTGGTTCCAATGGAAAGAATTGAGTTGGAAATCTCACCAAGCTTTGAGGTTTTGCTGGATCGAAATAACACGATAATAAAGTCTGGATTTTCCTGCAGCCAGGGATTTGTGAAGATATTTGTTGGAGTCGAAAAGACTTGGTCAGGATTATCTGCAGATGAAATGTAAAATTGAACGTTGCAGCCACAGCGCTTAAAACACTGTTGCAAAATTATAGACTTGGAAAAGTTTGTTGTTATATAATTATTTTTTGATATGGGAGTTTGGTAACTTCCATAAAATTGTGAAAATTTTGTGACTTCGGCGCTATCATTTCTCTCACCAGATTTGTTCGTATGTATCAATAATAGGCGTATGAAGCAATCTTTAAAAAGGGGTAGAAATGTTGGGGAAATTAATTTTCCCGGCAAAACCAGAGCTATACATTTATTCTGCATCAGAAAAATGAAGGGAATTAAAATTATCGCATAAATTTTGAGAAACATTATGAAAAAACAAATTTTCCATGCTAAATCTCATGCTAAAAAATTGCTCCATTTGCTCTAACCTTCTGCTCACCAAGTTTTACAACCATTTCTATACTTTTATTTCCGCTTACTTACAAGTGTTTTTGCCCAATTAATTGGCTCCACACTATCAATCGTGCGAGGGATTGCTCCTCAAATATTGACTCCTCCATTTGAAAAGCTAAAATGAGCGCGGCATATTATTGCCAAACAAATTATCGGCTAGTCAAAGGTATTTTTATTGATTTTCTGTAAGCATATATTTAAAGTGTGCCCTATACAGCTCTAAACTTCCCTTTGGATTGAAAAACAATACTTGACACCAAACTACACCTTTTAATCTTGTGTATGACACTTATTTCAAACAATAATAATTATTATTGTATAATCCAAAATATTTTCTCTTTGGAAATGACTAATGAGAAAGGTTCACTCAATAAATTATGTACAATACTGACAATCAACAATGGATTTTTGAAGATTTTATGCAAAGAAAGTAAACCATGTCAAAAACATTAGCAAACAGAAACTTATTCAAGTTATTTGTAAATAATAACTTAGATTTTTAAGCATATGGGAAACATTTGTGTAAATACATCAACATCAGTGCTGCGTTCGGGTCAAGTATTTTTCAAACTTGACCATAAAATTGACACCTCAAGTAAATTTTTCCTTCAACCTGAAGTTGACATTTGGCGTTTAAATGTTTTTCTTTAAATTTCGAGTATTTTACATTTGACCCGAACTTGAATATCAAGTTTCGGGTTCAAGTAAAGAAAACCTGACTTGAACTTGTACAAAATTGGCTTTTCAGTCTATCAGTAAAAGGCGTAATTTTTACGAAAAACGTAATTTTAGTTTGATTACACTTGTCACTTTTAATGATTTGAACTTGACCATGCTTCAAGTAATATTTCCCAACTTCCACACAAACTTGACTTGAGTGATAAAATCATGGGGTCAAGTATGGATAAAACTTGAACATGACCCAAAAAGCCCAGGTACCATTTTGGAGTTACTTGAACTTATCCGAACTTGAGCACGACTAGAAACACGCGTATCTTACTTTAACTTGATAGCAGCCCTGATTAACATCGTGATTCTTAAATCAAAATTTTCACGCTATCGGAAGTTGTTTAATGTGAATCCTACGAAAATGCTGTAGGATGGAACCAATTACTTTCATATTATCTCATGAATGCCATGAATGTATAATAAGTATGCCGAAATATCACAATGCTTTTTTATAGAAATTTGAATGGATCAAATTACCTAATTTTTACATGAAATTTTTGTACGCATGCAAATTTTACCAAAAATGTTCATACCAATTACAGGCTAATCCACTTCCCCAAATCATGCGTATTTAAAATACTTGTTCCCCAGTTTAGCAAACAAATCCATCAAGAATGGTGACAGCAATGCGAAAAAAGGAGGTACAATTATTTGTTTCAGTAGACAAATTTTCCTTGCTTTATCCAGCATTTTTAATCTTTCTTCTCGTACAAGCTCAAGACAATATATCGACATCAGAAATTGAATCAAATAAAACAATCTCAAACAATTTGAACCACACCACGCCTTTAAATGGAGCTAAGATAAATCAAAGTACAATAGATAGTAATAGCTCAATAAAATCCCTCGGTCCAGAAAGTAGGGTAAATGTTACAGCGGTCCATCATGGAAAAACTAATTTTGTAGTGCCACCTACGATAACACCCGCCCTTGTTACTTTGACGGAGGAAGATAAGAAAATTAGGCTGGATTGGGCTGGAAATTGTACGATTAGTCATTGGGAAGTCTGTAGCAATCAAACTTGGTTCGGACAGCTTCGAAATAGTACCACGTTATACTTGGAGCAAATCCCAAGAAATAAGATTTGTGCGGACCAAAGGTACTTCCCGCCCTTGTGCCTGCGCAATGGCTGGACCGTTACAAAGTGTCATCTGTGGTGTATGGCAAAACTATGCAATCGAGGTACTCCAATCTGTTTTTATCATAAAATAAAGAAAAAACGTTATTTGAATTTCCGCTACCATTCAACAGGATAATCATTCTCTTGTTCCCTTCCAGATATAAAGGTCAATTATGAGAAATATGTTAGCAAAGATGGTTACTGCTGGCCCTGAAATTAATTCTCACCTAGTCTGATGTGAAATTATGGTCAACCAACAATTTGTAAATTAGCCAATAGAATTTAAGATTCATTGATACTTGTGCTGTTCCAGTTTTTGACAGTGATATTTTCATTTACAATTGTTTTTCATACATTCCACTACAAGTGCATCCGTTAACATTGGATAACTCAGACGTTCCGTTTCTTTAATTACATGTTGTGGAATGGGGCACGAATGTATGGAAAGCCTACAGTGCATTTGATTTATTTGATTAATTCGTGTTTGTCTGCCTCATGTTTACCTAATTATTTAGTTGCGTAAAATTCTTTTGATGACCTTCAATAAAAAAATTCAATAATTTCATGCACAAATAAACTGATTCTTCCATGGTTGAATTGATTTTTGTGCCCGTGTAAAATTACTAAACTTGAATTCAGCACGGGATGACAAAATTATTGATTATTTATTAACTAAGCATGTGTTGGCTGGACGCTTAGTTCTTCAACAGTCCTCAAGATAATCATTGAAGAGCCCTCCGGCACACATGACGTACGTTGTCGAGCAAAATTATATAACAAGAGTTTTTCTGAAGTATTTGGATTTCTAGGCACCGTCTATGCTATAGCCAACAGAGCACGTGTAAATTATCTATTTTGCAAGCCCGGAATACAAACTTGCAGTCAAAACATATTCAAAGAAATATTGAAAACATGGGAAAATTTTGTTCAATCTACATTTTACTCATTTTTACGACTATAATTTCCTCTCTTAAGCTTCAACCACCAGACTCATTCAAAAATAAAAATCAGCCATTAGACCCAGTATTTGAAACTTTCCAAAACTGTGTAATTAAACTTATTTCAATTGTAACAGCACGTTTTGATTTTACTTTCGCAGACGAGTTGTCAGAAACCCAATCGGAAAAAATTGAGCGGGCGTGAGCGAACCGAGGTTCGCCCGCTGCCTTAGCCTCATTGTTAGCCGTGGGACTGCTCGCTTGAAGGAATTGTGTCGCCGGGCGACAAATCGCCCCAACGGTGCCTCACAAGCGGAACGCTGTTGCCCTACGGCAACGCCCAAACGCAGTGGCGCTGTCGAGGCACTGGAAATTTTCAGTCGCCCGCAGGCATCATTTCGACTCTGCCCTCGGTTTCGCTTTTGTTGTTCAGGCGCTTTCATTGATTTTTTTTACATATTTACTATTCTACTTCATCGTTCATTACATATCATTGGACATATACATAAGTACATCAACTATGAATTTAATGTCGATGAGCACAATAATAACTAAAGTTGTAAATTACATTGAACTGTTTTTATTTACAATTATGAAGCTGTGCTGCTTTAAAAAATAAGAATACACTACACTTCAAACTGATCTCATAAGTGTCGAAATGTGAATTCAGTTTTCTTTCCC
>JAQFXU010002246.1:0-21981 GCA_034693705.1 Spatulosminthurus flaviceps
AAAAATTTTCATTCCGACTTGTCATGGACACGCCTGTACTTGTTTTTAAAAGTCCCGTCGCTGAGAAAAAACCTATGTGAAACCAGCTTAAGTGCTTCAAGAGGTTTCCATAGGGGAAAGACTATAAAAGGATGCATACAGAAACAATTAATAATTATCTGATGTTGCGCTTGCTTGGAGAGAGAACGTAAAACATTAAATTTTTATTTACAACAGAATAATAATTTAATATTGTTATTAGTTTTTACAGGAAGGATTAGTAGGAAGAAGTCCAAAATCATAAAAAATAGATGAAAGTAACTTATGGGAACTTCAACATTGCAAATAGCAACGTTTCTTTGAGAAAAGTAGTGGTAGTGGTGGGCGGTGGGTGCAGTAAGTTTCTCCAATAATAATTGTTATTATTACGATCTGTTACAATAATTATAGCAGTAAATAGTTATGTGCAAAAATATTTATTTCAGTCAGGGCAAAGTAAAGTAAGTTGTAGCGTAGCGGACCAATTTTTTATTATTTGAGTATCACGTCTTAGAAACTGGGTTTACAAAACGTTTTATTGACTTACGACGTTACGACTTTCTAATATTATACACATACAATACACAACATTACAAGAAATAATGTCCATTACGAAAAGTGAACCTAAGTTGCGTCATGCCGGTAATATTCATGTAAGTAAACGAGCAGGTAAATGAAGCCTGAACTAAAACTATAAGTAAGCAAATCATGAAATAATGTTTAAAAAGTTAGGCCTTTTAAAGAATTTTTGGTTTTTAGCAGATTGAAAGTAGAGAAATGCCTAGTGCCTCAATGCCTTCTTTAAAAACCAATATCCAAGAGAGTTTTGCACAGGACACGCCCTCATTGCGATTACGATCAATGACGCATCCTCGGTCTCCTAGAGGTCTGTACACACTGCTGAATACTCATCATGAGCTTCATGGTCCCAGCAATCAAAGGTGCTTTTATTTTTTCAATATATTAGCAGTTCCTGGATTAACCTGCAATTGGGGTGCCGTTCATTCAGTTTTTGCTCTTGCTTGTTAAAGAGTTGAATATACGAACGGATTTTGTTTTTTTATTTTGCACGCTCAACGGATGAATTTGGTATGTACACGAGTAATTGTTTTGCTCTTGTTCTTCGTGAATCCATGAATGGTTGATTAAATAATTACGTAACTAACTGAGGAAAACTAAACCTGAACCTGAGAGCTATATATTGCAAGCAACCCCACCTACCTGCAACTTCAGAATTTCGGTTAGCTGGTTAGCATGCGTGTAGGTGCCAGTGACCAGGTGTTAGTGAATGGATGGGTAGTCTAACTGCACATTTAAAGTCTTTAACTACAATCTCTAGATTCATGGATTTCCCCATAAGTGGAACTAGTGATTTGACAGATAGTTCAGATTTAAGCGATACAGACGAATTTCAAGATTTCAATTTCCAGCAATTCTCTGAATATTCAGCTGCGGATCAGCAGCACTCTGATTCGTCGCTGGCGTCAACAGAAACTGAAAAAACTGCCGATTCTTTAACTCCTCAATTGGATGTCCACTCCCACCAGTCTAATAGTGAGAGAAACGGGCAGGTGAATGGGGATTCCTTTATTAATAGTGAACCTACCTCCTTTTCTTTTAAAAAACTTCCACATGCAGATGCGTTTAAATTGCCGAGGAATGATGCAGTTCAATTTTGGACCACTCCCTCCGTTCCCGAACCGTTCCATTTGTCTGAGGTCATGTTTAAAATAACTCGTGACGCAGAAGCTTGTAAACATTCTCAAATTCTAACTTCTAACGTTTGTGGGGAGTGGGATGGAGAGAAATAGATAGGGTACTAGTTGTTGATTTGCATAACATGATTTATAGCATTTGCATGATTAAATAAACTCCAAACAATGGGAATTCACTTTAAATTAATGATATAATTAGAATAAATTTTGTAGTAATTAATAATGATTATTGAGCTAGCTTAAGTAATAATTAGATTAGACTGAAAAAAACCTTTTTCCTCTTCGTTGGTTCGTTGATAGATTGTACTATGACAAACGTGATCATGCAGTCGATGGGACAAAATTCTTGAACAAAATGGCCGACATATCTGCCTACATCAGAGTACAATTTTGCCCGTTGCACGATTTAAATAAATTTAAATGTCGGAACGATTGGACTCTAAAACTCCAATGTACTCCAATATAAACGAAGGTTTGATTAATTCGATGAAAAATTACACGTTTCGCCCCTAATTTAGACTGATGCATCCGAATATCTTCCTGGAGGAACTGGCGGCCTTAACTGCATAACCTTAATATTTCAAACTCGTTGAACTGATTTCTTCATGATGCCAGCCCCCATATTTTGTTATAATTGGTTCAAATTAAAACAAGAAAACGATTCGAACAGGTCAATTAAATTGTCTACCGACTGGGCCTGTTCTTTGCCAAAATACAACGAAATACAATACTTTTTTAAAAAATACTTTTTTACTAGAAATTTTGGTCGCTCGCCTCAAACCTCATGTTTCTAGGATTTTGCCTGCCTCATATATTTTTTACTGCAACCACTGAACATATTTATATATACACAACTATTTAAATTAATCCCTTTTTTCACGATTAAGTTAAAATTTTCGCTTTTCTTGTATGTCATATTGAAATGACATGGATGGCCCATGATAATTATTATACATATTTTCGATTTTTCTCGGGAGTGATAAATAAATTGAGGTAGTTATACTCATTCTTTAACAATCATTTATCGGATTCTTAGGAAAGTAGTAGGGTTGCAGCATTCGAAATATACATTTACCTACATGAAGCTCCGGTGTGGCTAGAGAAACAAAGGGGAATTGCTACTGAAATTACTTTTTGGAACTTTTTTTTTACAATTTTGGAACGTGCTTTTACGCCTCCGTTTCGTTAGGCATTTTTTTAAACCACAGTAACCACCAGTAACAATTTTCAAATAACCATTTTCTTTGACCGCCATTTGTGCCACCTTTGCCGCCATTTTGTGGGCAAAATTTTTGGGTTCCAACATTCGTTGGTCCCCCCTGTTTCAAAACCGTGGCTCAGCCCCTGACATCATTTATAGCATTTGCATGGTGAAATAAACTCCAAACAATGGGAATTCACTTTAAATTAATTGAACAATTAGAATGTTGTAATTGTTGGATGAAGAACCAAAGGGATGCACAACTTTCGTACAATTTATATGCGTAAATATACAATACAGTTTAAATATATTTTTGATAAAATTATTTCTCGTTTAAAATTTTTTCGGTCAAAATTTTTCCGGTTGAAATATTAATAGACAAAATTGTTTCCTGGTTGAAATCATTTTGGACAAAAAAATTCTGGATCAAACAATACTGGACAAAATACATCTTGGTCGAAAAAATTTAGTGCAAAAAAATGTCTGAACTAAAAGAATTGAACAAAAAATTTTCATAAAAAATATTCAAAAAATAATTAATAAAAATTTTTTGGAAGATAGAATTTTGGACACAGCTTTTCCACTGACTCAAGAACAACTCTTTAGTTAAGTCAGATGTAATGAATTGAATTCCCAACTTACACTCACAGTTCCGGGATTAACAGTTTAGGATTTTACGATACTTCATCAGTTCCAGTTTAAAAAAGATTCGTAGGTATTTTCGCCAAAAATATAGCATGATAGCTTATTGAGACTACGCAAAACCGAATGTTTTATGCATGTCTAAAAACGGGATTAAAAATGTATGCCATGTGAAATTAATTTATTCTTGTTATTTAATTATTATCACTTTGTTGCAATGAAATAAGGAATGCTAACAACCAATGTATTTGATGCGTAGTATGTTTACATCTATTTTATTCGAGGATTCTAAGAGCAGGCATGTCAAACAACCAATGACGGTTGCAACTGTTGCAAGTAAAACGATAGTGTTTTCATTTAATAATGCAGCAAATAGTACTAATTTCAAACCTTTAATTTACAATAAATCAACTAAGTTGCAACAACAGTTATAGTTTTAGTTATTACTAATTATTAGGTTAGAAAACCATACTTACAAGAAATTCGTGAACTTTCACATGAAATGCTCTCGTTGAATGACATGAAATGAACGTTAGTAAAGCGTATAGGTCACTTGTCACTTCAAGTCCTTATTTCCATATAATATTAATCGAACCGTAACTTTGATCTAACAAATAAACAGGAAAAGCATTTTGAGGTATAATTTTATGAGATACTTTGAAATGAGACGCTTATATTATAGCCGACTATATTTGATTGCAGCTGCTGGGTTTTGAACGCAAATAAAAACATTATCTGTTCCAAGTTGATTCCCATATAATTCAGTACTATCACTCCCTTAAATCATTGCTTTTGTATTAAAAATACTTCTTCCAATCGAAATCAACAGCTTTCTTTTTCCAACCCGATCAAGACCATGTCCTTCTGAATATCTGCAATGGCTTCTTGTACAGTTCCACTGCATCCTCGAGTTTGTAGGTAGTGCTTTATTGCTTTAATCTTGTTATTAAGAGCAATTTTTTCAAGTTCAATTAAATATTTATTAGCGGGGTCGACTTTTTTCGACTTAATTAGGGTAAGAATAGCTGTGTGGATGATCTTAAAAGTCAATTTTATTTTGGGCCATTTGTAAAGCTTGGCTGTATAAAAGATACCCTAGGAGAACAGAAAAATATTTAGACGTTACAGCAGGTCAATTGAACCTTCACAAATTAGTCATCATTGACCCATCACCACAAACATTATTGAACCATTCGGTGTTTTTGGCTCTGTTGTGTTGTCCCGTCAGTGACTTTTGACCCTGTCTATAGCCTACAAAAAATAGGTAATCATTTTGTTTACCTTGAAATCCAAGCAGTCACCCGCTAATTCAAACGCTTTGAGCCACTCGGCGGCAGCATCAGACTCATATTCAGGATGATTTTGGTCTAAAAGTAGCAGGAAGAAGAAGCCTTTTAAAAAATGGAGGTTTGAAATTCTGGCTGAATTATGGTCTGGATTCTGTAGCTCCGAACTGAATAGATCAAGTATTTCCTGGGAATATTTTTGACTGTTTGACATGTACGCTTTTATTAAGTCCGCCTTTGCAGGGAAGTTTCGGGAATCACATGTTATGGCCTGAAGTAAATGATGAATGGTGTCTTCCACGTTACCAGTCTACCCAACAAAAAAGTTATCGGGCTTTCAGAATAATTATTATATAAGTACATATATTTTACTGAATCACAGTTACTTACCGTTACAAGAATGAAATGCCCCATGCGATGATGTCCTTTACTGGAGCCAGGATGGAACTGAAGTGTCCGTTGAATACATTCTCTTGCGAGCTCCATGTTACGATGCTCATAGGGCAGTATGATAGAGAAACAATCCGCTATACTAATATTGATTCGATCAGTTTCTTGGTGTAGATCCATGAGTTGCCTATATGTACAAATAAAAATCAAACATGTAAATCTATAAGAGATTATGTGTTACAACCAGGAAAATATTTTTTTTGAAACTTCGAATGTAACTACCAACATACTTGGCCTGCAGATTGACGAAATCCACCGCAAACTGAATAGAAGTGAATTCGTGTTGCCCGTACCTCAGAGGCTGCCAAATTTCATTGTCATTCTTACGGGTTTTTATAATTTCAGCCAAGCAAATACAGCTTCCAGCCAAAACCAACGGATGATTGGGCGAAAGTTTAGAAGCTGAAGCATAGAAAAATACAACCTTTATAGTTGATCCAATGTAATTAATTTTACTTCAGCACTTAAAGACAAAAGCTCCAGAGTTACCTCGTAGTATTTCTTTTATTTCGGCACCACTGGGACCGGGTCGATTTTTTCCAATTTTTTCTCGTCGCTGGTAGCGATACTGACTGAAGAGGTTGAAGTGCCAGAGAAAGCAATCCGGGTCCATTGAAGTAATCTGTTATCAATAAACCATTTGTATAAAATATATTCGATTGCAAAATTAACATTTCCTGGAACATTTATTTGAAACTTATTTGATACCGAATTAAGAATGTACTCTGAATTACGGATGAGGTAACTCACCTTTTTCAATAATTCGATTTGCGCAGCATGACCTCTCCGGAGTTGTCCAAAAAAATACTGTTGCACAGCGGATACACACACCTGGCTCTTGTGGCTCAGCGTTGCAAAATAATCTAAATCTTCCTTTATTTTCATGCACTTCTTCAGCAAGCTTTCCCTCTCCCGATGTAAGCAATTAAACAAAGTCACCCCTTTGTGGACATATCTGAGTCCCTCAATGTACTCAACATCCATGAATTTATAGTCCTTCAGTGTATTAATATCAGTGTTGGCCGTAATCAAATGGAACTGGGCATCAATATGTTTGCCTAGTAGCACATGCAAAAATCCTAGAGTAATGCGATTACAAATTATTTCAAAACCTAAGTGCTCCAACGCATCCGATAATCCATCAGACGGGTCAGGAACTTTATCAATGAGGACCTTAATGATATTATTGGCCAGCCGCTCGGTCAGTTTGTCTGCCTTTGATATCCAATTTACATGACATTTGTAGTTCTCGAACCCGGAAAATATTTTCACACTTAATAGCGGCTCTAATGGAACTGGAGGTTTTGATTCAGCCAAAAAAAAGCCATCGCCTCCAGGAATTTCTTTCGCGGTAACTGCATGGGGGTTCCTGACATCTTTTCCAACGTCCATCTCGAAGAAGAAAGACCACGGGCGTTAGAATCTTATTGATTAAAAATAATACGAATCACCTCGCAATCATATAGGGCTTTCGCGTAAGCGAGGCTGTAGCTATCCATTTGCATCAAGACGCAACAATTAATAAGGTCTTTGTCATGCATATCAAGACCCAAGATTTTATTTACCCAAGATTTACCCATGATTATTTCACTACGTGTCCCTTTGTTGTCAGACAATTTTGAGGTAGGTTCACTTAAAAACAAAATTTCGAAATTTTGATAAATACTTTTTCTAACTTACCCCCACGCAAATTTTGCAATTTAAAACAGCGACCTGCATAACTGATGCCGAGATTTCAAAATTTAGATTTTTTTCTAAATAACCACAGGTTTTTGAATTAGCCTAGGAAAGGTCTCATGAAAAATATGTAATATAGCTATTGTATTGACTTAAAGGGACAAACAGACACAGAAATAGATACACGGACAGAGGGTAGTACCTTATGCACATATTTGAATAAAGGCAAACCTAAAAATTAAGAAATTATCTTGCTCATTTGCCTTTGAAGGCAGGCATAGAATTTTGATACGTAAATAGTAACAAATATGAATTAAATTTAAACCCAATAATTTCCCTATAATTGTTTAGAATGTTTACTTTCCTTCATAAAATGAATTTTTGAAACCAATTTCTAATAAACAAATAAAGAGAACTTACCATACAACTTGCAGAACCAGTATCAGGGTGTAGTATAGGATGGAATTTATTGCAGTTTGCTGACGATGCCGAATACAGATAGGTTCTGCTGGAAGTGCGACATGGAGTAGTTTCTGTTTCTGTTAGTCCCAAAGTCCCAAAAGGAATGCGTCAATCATGGCTAATGAAGGAGTAATTTATGGATATTTAAATTGTTGGTCCACCAGCTATGTATACTATACTTTCCAAATTCCGTTGTTGCTATGGATCATTTCATTGGCCTAATATTTTGCTAATACGCCCGAAAATCTTGTCGAAAGAGTGCGGGGCCGGGGAGAAAGTTATGTCCGAATACAAAAATGCTTGCCTGCGATAGGCAGAACGGTCAAATGTTAAGTTTCTAAGAAAGAAAACGTCGCTTCCCTCTCGCCCAATTACATTGTGGGGTTTTTTTTGGATGCGAGGTCTTTGTAAAGGGGTTACGATTATCTACAATAAAATTATGTAAAAACTTTTAAATGAAGTACTTACTTAAGCGCTCAGCCTGGAATTTGAAAGTTGCATTTGTGTATACAAAGGGATCAAGGGGAAGTTGAGTTGAGGGGTCCTTTGTTCATTTTATTTGGTTATTATTGTTTAAATGTCATTTAAAAGTAATCAATAGGTAATAGTTTTATTTACTATCATTGGTTAAATTACACAGAGAGCTGTTGAGTTGCTGGCGTCCTCTGCCAGTTCGTCCCAGTCCCAAATGGATATATGCTAAGAGTTATTACGTATTTTCTCTATGGGATGTGTATCATAGTCTGTACAGTAATGTTACCATCCAGAAGTAATAATTTTGAGTACGGAACAAGGAAATGGAGATTTCTCATTCAATTTGCACTCAATCAGGATTATTTCGGCTTCGTATTCTGTCATAATGAAAGTATGCGCGCCGAGGTAAATACTTTGACAACAAGATATTCTTATTACTTTTACTTATACTAAAAACAAAAACGAAAAGGTTTGAATTTTCCAACGGTATATATTTACATTTACTCAATTTTATTCAGCACCATACTCAGAAACTGCTCGCGTGTTTAAAAATCTGACCTAGCTAGCAATAACTTTTGAACATGCTACCGTACACTGCAGTGTAGTGGTTTTTGATGCTGATTAATAGCCATTAGAATGGAATACAATCCCTCCTGTCGGCACTTGCCGCGAAAGTTTTACAGAAGTTATGGTTATTGATGCAAAGAAACAAGTTTAGTGCTAATTGGTGGGGAATTTTGTAAAAATAATTTTTATTAATTATCAATTCTTTAAGACCCATGATGAAGTTTTGCCGTGATCTTTCACCTCTACTCCAAAGTTCCCCAGTCGCTCCCGAACTTGGTCGCAGGCGAGCATTAATTTCTGCCTTTCTTGAATTAGAGCTTTTCTTTTGGTCTTGTCTTCCTCGTCAAAAGCTAGAGAATAGGTTCTCACTGATTGTCGAAACTCAAGAAATTCTTCGAGGAGAGGTTGAACCAATGTCGAGTTTCTATCTAGTTGTGCTGGTGGATTCAACGTAAATCCTACGGAAGTTAGAAAATCTTGAACTAAACTTTGACTAGCCAATACCAATTTAAAATCAACGCTTTGGGAATTACAAGTTGCTTCACTAGGTTGAGGCTGCAACTGTCGGTGAAATTCACTAATAAATTTTATAAGTAGGTCAATAGCATCTGAAGTATTAAAGTCTTCACACAAAACATTATTAATTTCTGTTTCGGTATGCTCCAGTATTTTCCAGAGCGAGTCTTTAGACTCGCCAAAGCTTACAGGCTTAACTCCATACAGAATTGCATTGCAATCATAAATAAAATTGTCAAATTTTCCTAGTATAGCTTTAGCAAAGTCCAATGTAGTATTTGAGAAAAGCAATTCACTTCGAACAGAATTTAACACAAGGCAGAGCATTCGCAAGGAATCAGCAGAGTTCTCTTTCAGAAAATCGGAAATAGTAAGGGTATTGCCAAGAGATTTAGACATTTTTATTTCCTTAGTTACCAAATGCCCCGTGTGGATCCAATGAGTAACCCAACTATTCACACCAAAATGAGCACAGCATTGAGCTTCTTCATTTTCATGATGAGGGAAAATTAAGTCCCTTCCTCCGGAATGGATATCCAGCGAAGGTCCAAAATAATGACTTGCCATCACCGAACACTCAATATGCCATCCAGGCCTTCCTTTCCCCCATGGGGTGACCCAGAAAGGTTCATTAGGTTTCCTGCCTTTCCAAACAGCAAAATCTTTGGGATTTTTCTTCAGCTTGTCGGACTTCGCACTTTCAAAATCCTCATTACCCATGACAAACTTCCCATAGTTGGTGTATACTGAAGTATCGAAGTACACGCTTCCGTCCGAAACCGGGTAAGCAAACCCATTTTTGACTAGTTTATCCACAAAGCCAATAATCTGCGGAATATAATTAGTAACGCGGGCTCGAATGTGAGCTGGTTTAACATTCAGTTGTTCCAATTCATTCACAAACTCCAATTCATATTTACGACTTAAGTTCTCCCAGGGGATTTCCAGTTGATTTGCTCGGTTAATTATTTTATCATCAATATCCGTAATTCCCATTATCTGCATAACTTTATAATTCTGCTTTTCAAGGATTCGGCGAATAACATCCAGTCTAATGTACGAACTCGCATGACCAATATGTGCCGAATCATAAACTGTTGGGCCACAGGCATACCAAGTGATCAGATTTCCTTTCTTTGGAGTCAGCTGGACTAACTCACCTCTAGGCTTGACCAGAGAATTCCAGATCCGAACTGGCCTCAAAGCGGAGCTCAAGGTTCCTGACATTACTCTCATTATGTCTCTGAAAAAATGTTATTCAATTCTCCTTTATAATTATTGCCCACTCTTGTATTTATAAACAACGTATACTCTTTTCTATTTACAAACATCACAATTTTTACATGAAAAATTCATACAGCCATCAGCTAATCACCCTATTTAACTACTACAGAATTAAATTTTTAAACGTCTCTAAGTCTCTACTCCCAAAAAATTGTTATACTATTACCTTTATTAGCGCTAGTAGTTTAAATATACGAATTCACACAAATCTACGATGCATCATTCGGCAAGGACTTGACACTGGCAATAAAGAATTCACGATGAGATTAAATAATTTAAGTGCGTATCAGTCTATCAATGGTCATGAGAGTAAATTGTAAATAAGCTATTTAATTTTCAAGAATGCATATTTTGATCACAAATCAAAATACTATGCAGCACAGCACAAGATAATACCTACAAACAGAAATTATCACATTTTCTTTATAATAAATGTGCAAACGCTCTAAGTAAGTACATACTTACGTATAAAAACTCAGGTCAAAGAGCAGACTGAATATACACACAAACTTACTTAACTATAATCACTTATAGGATGAGCAATGAGCAATAAGTTGTGTAAAAACGGAACATAAAAATTGAATTAGTTTGTGATATTCTAAATTTCTAAAATGCAAAAACAGTTACATAAATTCCGAGCCTTAGGAGCAAAAGTTTCAAATATAGCTTATTTTGTATTTTGACGACGATATCCAAACTTTATCTACCGCCCTAAAATACAAACAGTTGAACAGTGCAATGGGAGGCTTTATTTAGTTGTACTCATTACAGTGGACTACATTTATTCCTTTCCTTATACGAATGTGGTTTAACATAATTATAGAAAAACAGCTGAATTTTAGCCAATGCCGATGCACTCTCACTTTAAATGGTCCTTTAACTTACGTGGTAAAATTTACGTCGATTCGATCAAAACAGTTAGTTTTATGGGTAGGAAAAAAAATTAGAAAGTTATTTAAAATTTGAAACACCTGAAATGTTTCAAAATTTAAGTGTGAATTTAAAAATTATTTTTCTATGTATTTGAAAGCATCTCAACGTTCTCCAGCTTTTTATGAAATTTTACCGTACTACCTCTACGGCATTGGTCACAAGTCACAATGAGGCTGCGTATCTGCTTGTTAAAGCGCTGACGTTACCTAATAAATGGCTGGAGGTTTTGCCAACTTAACCTAGAGTAACTAGGGGCAAAACTAGCCACAGGACAAAATTTGCCATAAATGGAGCAAAAATGCCACGGACCAAAAATTGCCACATTTGTGACAATGGAAATTTAATTCGTTCGAATTGCTTGGTGGCAATTTTTGGCCTAGGTTACTCTATTATAACAAAGCTAAAACAAAGTTTGAGGCAATTATCCGTGCCCTATAAACGTCTCTACAAAAATCTACCTTTACATTATTTTCATATATCGTCGGGTAAAGTCCAAAAGGCGCTATATGCAAAAATCGCTTATACGGGATTTAACCTGTACTACCATTCTTAAGCGATTTATGCATATAGCGCCTTTTGGATTTTACCCGACGATATTCAGGATATTTTGTGCATTTGTGTCAAAGAAACCATATTCTCCGATTTACCCTTTGTTTAAGATATCAACATCGGACCCTACTGTTTCCAACATAGTAGCGCTAGAAGCGTGAAAATTTGTAAAAATATTAAGTATACAGTTTAGCTTGATGACCAAAATAATAAATTAGGGTGGCATTTTCCAACACTTGGATTTTGTATGAAATTTTTTCCGGCTTTTTCTTGAACTGAGACACAGTGCGACGTAAATATTTGAACGATGCAAACAGAATTTCGGTCGATTCGATGAAATTCGAAGTTCAAAGTTCATTTTTGTAACAAAACCGAACTTTTTAAATACATTATGTTAATTAAATTTTTGAAACAACAATAACACGAACTACAAATCCTAGATGTCTTTTGATAAAATCAGAGATGTTTTTACAATTAACTCTCAACGTACATCGTACTGATTAAAATGTTAAATATGGCTCAATGGGATTTATCTTAACGTCAGTTTGAAGGAGAGAGGCCGTTCCGAAGACCCTCTGGTAAGTCTGGTACAAAAAAGTATATGAATCCATTAGAAAATGTAATTTCTGGAGACAAGAAGAAAGTACCCTTATGTCATGGTATATCACCCTTTATACTCTCGAGGATTCTTTATTAAATGATTTTGACGCTTTAAATTTTGCCATTTTTGGTAAATAATTTGGTCATTGTTTTAGCGATTTCACAGGCGATTTTGCTCAAAAACTGCAAAATCGTCTTTGAAGAGCCAAAATGAATTGATGAGGAAGATTTTCGAAACTGCTTACCGGGCAGGGTGAACTACGCTTGTATCAAGGCATTATCGTCTTGCCCATTGTTATTGCCTCCAATGGGATTCCACAAAGAGGTGCTGTTTCAAGGAAAGAAATTGAGATAAAAATTTACCGATGCTTTTCTGCATTCACACTGCACACGGCATCTTCGTAAAAAAGTTCAGCATTTTTTGTATAGGTTATAATATTCAGTTTTGCTTTTGACATCCGTATATTTTATTTTATTTTACGTGATCGCTCGTTCCGGAGTAGCAGATTTTTACAAAATTGTCGTGAATAGTAAAATCGTTAAACGTACAACAATGATATGTGATAAAAAACTTGCTGGAATCCTAATCTGCATCTGGTCGTGGTAGGCACGTCAGTTATACTTAAAAAACCAACTGACGGCATGACTGGCAGAGTTAATTATTATATATATATTTTGTAAAGCTATTTTTTGCCTAGAATTACTAGTATGTAAAAAAAATTAAAAACTATTACGGTCTGGAAAGTCCAAAAGTCCAAAAACCTCTTAAGTAAGGTAGTACATTAATCGACATTAAAGTTAAACCAGAAGCAAATGACTAATAAAAATTTACTAATTTATTACTTTTTGTTCACAACTATAAGAAAGGTATTAGAGATGCACACTCATTAGTAGCATCTGCAGTCATTTATTATAAAATGTAATGTTTGCGTGTGCTTGTACAAAACTTAAACTAATTTTATAACTCTAGTTTTGTTTTAATTTTTACAATCGCATTTGAGCTATTTAAATATTCACTTTTGTAACTGCTTTATGGTTAAGACACGTATATTTTCTTATATATACTTACTGGACTCCGGCAAACCGGACAGAGAGGGTCATTTTCGGCAACTTGATGAACACATCCTGAGCAAAGGCAGAGGTGATTACAAGGATTTGCTAGGAAAGTGCTACTATCGTCGTAACAAATCACGCATATTCCTTTACTATTAATAGGCATGCCTGGATTGTCGAGAACGGACCGACGAAAACCAGGTATGAGTTTACGAATTTGACTAAGGAAATGAGGGATTCTTCTAACCATTTGAAATACTACACGGATGCAAGTTACAAGGAGTTGAACCAGTCGGAAAAAAGATAATTTACAATACAAAACATAAACTAGAAGCAGAACTATAGACCCGACATGAGCAGAAAAGGGAACGGCAGTTATAATTTTTCCAGGCAAGACGGCAACTTGAAGTCCTACCTCAGATACAAAGAGAATTACTTTGATTGGAGACCACATCAATTGGAGGAAAAAATTATGTATGAAGTAATATAGTTGCGTGAGTAACTCCAATGCAGAGTCTCCAATTATAGCTAACGCTGAACAAATGTGTTGAGGGACGGTGAAGACAACTGCAGTTAAGGCCTTTGAGCATCCACCCAAAAACGAATCCAGTAGTTTCAACTGTGTCATTTGAAAATGTTGAAGGAAATCAAGCAGGTCATACAGTGTCACTTCAAAAGCTGAAAGGTAAAATCATTTCACAATCAATAATCAATACATTGACCACAACGCTAACCCCAGAGTAAATCTAAAAACAGGTCAAATTCAATCATCCAATGAACTCACCTTCAAAAATTTGGCCAAATCCATAATGAACCAAAACCACGGCTCGAATCAACGATTCCTCGAACTCTATGACGGCGTGAAAAAGTGCCTTTAATCCTTCCGCCGTCAAGCAAAACCCTTCCCATATAGATCCTCCGAACCACGAGATCCATTCAACACAGTATTTTCCGCTGAAGTAGCTAACAGTCAAGAAACAATATACGATCGACCACACGCCCAACACCAGTGACTTAATATCCTGCAAAAGCGTTAGCAACCCAGGGTCTTCAGTCTCTTCCATTCTACTCAAACCAAAAATCATCCTTATTTTTTCAAAAAGTATCGAACCCATCAATAATATTAAAATTCAAATACTATTCTCAACCTCCAGCTACACAAAACTTACTCAACTCTCTTTTTCACCTGTTACAATTTTCGCCAATATTTACTTCATTCAGTCCAATATAATAAATCCTCTCTTCCTCACCCTCAATGGTCAAGGTTGTCTCACCTGTTAACATTAAATAAGTCACCTAATTGTAATATTTAGTGCAAATCAATGATGCAATTTGTATTAAACACATATTCACACGCAAACGATGCATGCAATCGTACTCGTGTCTCGTGCTTTATTCTCTCCAAATTAATTACACAAGTAACACAACAAACGAACAAACAACAAACCAAGCTTTACGCTAAAAATACTGACCTCAAGTCAACATGATGAAAAATCAATAAAATCATTACAACATCAACTTACAAAAATAGTAAAAATAGCTTCTAACTAGCCCAATAAATTCCAACGATTTAAATCAAATATTCCAAAGTTAAACAATCACGCGCTAATTGTACTTAATAAAATGTAGTACAGTTTTTTCAACATACTTCACCGTTTAACCAATAATAATTCGTTTTCAACCCCCAAAATATATTGTCAACAAATATTGCTACCGCCGCAGCCAGGGATGAACATTGTGGAAACTGTGGTAAGGAACATTGCTGTTAACACAGGTCTGGGTAGGAATCAAAACAACTTAAACACGTAAACATAAAATTAAATAGAGATAAGATGAGAGGAGAGAAGAATCAACGCGAGAGTACAGAATGGAAGAAAGTTCGGAACGGACAACAGGCGACAACCACCGCTTTGTACACAGCTCACATATACGTAAAACGCATTCTTCATTTTTATCTCATCACATCACTCTCGAAGCCGCACTACACACAGTGAAAAGTCCTATAGTCGTACTAGTCCTGCCTATACAAAACACGAGATAACATACTCGGATGTCGGGTAACGACAAAAATTCAAATTCTCATTTGATACCGCTGTTGTGAAGATAAGTCCCAAGAACGTCAACTTCCGTCCTTGTTCTCATGCAATAAGGAAAATACGCTTGCATGCAGTTATTAGATACTGGAGTTTTCTTTACATAATTTAACAAGGAAATGTGAAATGAGTGAATTCAGCTGAGTCCGAGGATGAAGTATCATTAGATTTCTCATTAAAATCCACTTCATTTGGGAACTCAATTGAACTATAATTTATGCTCAATTAGTTTTTAGTGCTCGCTTTGCTCGCGGAGTGCACGCAGCTGTTCTGTATTAAAACTATTGAAAACGATTTAAAAAAATGAAAATCAAAATTATTGTAGAAGTTTCAATTCCATTTTATTCACTTATCTTTAGACTTCAGATGACCATTTTTAAGTAAACGTGATGTTCGCCAAAATTTGAATTTGTCACAGCTCATGCATGGTGGCTAGTGATTTAGTAAATTCTTTTTTTCTTTTTCCAAATATGCGGCTAATTTGTTTAAACTAACTGAGTTTTGAAATTCCGCTAAAAATCGAAGTGGTGTATGCTATCCCAAACAATTCTTTTAAAACCACCACCAACCACAACATTTTTACCACCTTAACTCTATACCGTATTAAAGAGGAGGGCCGGACTCCATTTTCTTAAATATGGGTTATGTAAATATGGAATTACATTAAAATTTTGTAGGATACTGAAGGGACGAAAATCCTGGCAACAGAAACAATGTAAAATTCCAGTTCTGTTGGAAAAAACATAAGCCGATATTTATACAAGAGCATAGACGTAGGCTAAGTAAAGTAGAAAATGTGCTGAATTTTCCGAACCTTAAATAAAATTAAGGAAAAATAAAATTATAACCCCTTTTCTTAGTCGACGATAATCGCAGTAATCGCACCAGAGCAACATTTCCAGGTTTTTAATACGAAACTTTATAAAACTTGTTAACTCTAATAATGCTCAACATGCTGATTCTCCCCGCCATTGTCGCTAAAGCTTTTGAGATAAAGAAGTCCGTCAAAATTTCATAAAAAGATGCTTATTTTGAGGCATTGTACTTTCTGGTATTAATATTTGCGAGTAATTTCATTGAATAGTAACAAACATAATGATTACAATACGGCTTCGAAGAAAACATAATATATACTTATATGTTGCAAATGTGATCCTTAACTGTTAACTCTACAAAATATGTAACAGTGCTTTATGTGTTCATCCTGTGTTGATCATTAGCATCGCGACAGAGATTTCGAGATGAAGTCGCTTAGCGACTGCGACTAATTTGAGCTATGCGAAACCAGCTTAAAGCCTGCAAGCCTATTTAAATGCAGATCATTCTTACAACTTAGGACTTGAGTATCCTTTTATTTTATATTTATTTTAACTTTTGTGTATGAGCTCTCTCGAAAACACAATAAATCAGTAAACACATAATTACATACTTACAAGTGATGGCAAATGTTCTGAAAACTCATGTTTCTAATTCTATAACATTCTTATAACATTCTTTAATGCAAGTGCATAAATAAAGCACAACATGCTATAGTTCGGAGTCGAGTTTTTTTAACCTGACGTAGTACAGACTTATTTGCACTAAAGTAGATTTATAATTATTTACCAATTCTTCGGTTAATTAATAAGGCCAAGCATTGAATTATAGATACCCCTTAGCGACCTTAAAAAGTTTTTACTGCACTTAAAATTCTGCGAGGACCGTTGTAATACAACTGCGTGAATCGAAAAATTTTACATTTGCATTGATGTTTATTTATGCATACCAGGAGAAGGGGAGCAAGCTTGGATTGCAATTTTTTGTGGTCAATTGTCTGCCTATGTTAAATATTAAGATATACCGGCTCCGAGACGGTGACTGACGTACAAAGTAAATGAAGTTGATGATTGAAGTAATTGAAGTTCACGTAGACGGGCTCACGGCCATGGAGCTTTGTACCGCTGTTTTAGAGTTAGAGCTCTCACAATTATTAAGAGGAGACATTATTATTTTGCATATGTAAAGTATCTACCTATTCAAGGTTCCGATTGCACTTGATAATACTCTTCAGGTCAACAGCACAGGAAAGTAAATATTTTTACCTTGAGTTTAATGAAATCTTGTGAACATGTATTCACGATGTAATTCGAAAGCTAATGCAGGCGAAGTTACAGATCAAATGCATGAGATTTATGACAGTGAAGTCTGCAGGTTGCATTTAGTATCCATGAAGTAGCATCCATGCTTATATAAAAATTAAATATGCAGTAATATGCCACCATGGTAAACAAGAATAGAAGAACGTGTTCTAAACGGTTAACTATGGTCTATGGTCATGAGTTCCATCCGTGTCAATGAAAAGTAGCTATTGTCTTTTTGCATAGACAAACATACACAAGGTACGAGTATAGGAGTAGAACATAAGCACCTATATAATAAAAATTATAAGATTCCTTCCTAGGCTTAATTAGATAGTCGATACTTCTTTCAATGGCATTAATTGAGCTGAACAGCCTTCGATATTTAAATCAAATTCTCGTTTCATTTGCTACAAAAATATAGAAAGTTCATATTAGGACATTTAATTAGCTTTTTCTCTCGACGTTACGGAAAAGTACATGCATGTTGTATAATTTAATAGAATCTTCGCCTTTAGCTTTAGCATAATATATAGATTACTTTTGTTATTCGTGATTCCAGTAGTTCCTAATCTGCTTCGATTCTAGAGTTTCCATTGGTCATCAATGATCACCATGTACTGAAACCATCCCTTGCATTTGGGAAAGTCGTGCAAGTTTTGTTCTTATGCACAACAGGAAACACTCTCAAAATTCATTCATACTCGTGGTGCAGTATAGAGACACACAGTTTTCCATACAGTTTTGCTCTAAAATTTTTGGCTTTCAGTGAATTGATACTATGGCAGGTTAGTGCAAAATTTTTAAGATTTACTTATTTTACGGTTAATTGTCAAAAAAATTCTGGGCTATTAATTACTTGTAGCCAAGTAATTAATTTATAAGAATCCCACATTCATAAAGTTTTTTCCATTATTTCTTAACATTATTAGGAGTACAAGAAAAAGTGACTTGTTCCGTTCGGGACAAAATGAGAAAATTCTGGGAACAATACGATCCAACCCCAAAATCCATGATGTTATGTTCCGCTGCAAATGACGTACTCGAAGTTGAAGATCGCATTCAGGTGCTCAAGACATGTCCATCCTTGAAAGGAAAAGCTGTCCTAGAGTTAGGGGCTGGAATTGGGTAAGTATTACATACTCATCGGAGTCGTATCCAACTCCTCTCCAATACAAAATATTATTAGTATTTTATATGATATTT
The DNA here is from genome assembly GCA_034693705.1 of Spatulosminthurus flaviceps. Taxonomy (NCBI): domain Eukaryota; kingdom Metazoa; phylum Arthropoda; class Collembola; order Symphypleona; family Sminthuridae; genus Spatulosminthurus; species Spatulosminthurus flaviceps. The sequence goes on from JAQFXU010002246.1 coordinate 18,844, forward strand.
TTTCAGACGATTTACCACTGAATTAGCAAAAGTAAGCAGATACGTAACAGCTGTTGATTTCATTCCAGCTTATGTGGAGCAAAATAGGAAAACCAATGCGCATTTTAGAAATGTAAAATTCTTGGCCGCTGATGTGACAGAACTTGACCTTCCACCTAACAGGTACTTGTACACTAATGGATCTCCATATGAGTTTAGTGGCAATTACATAAGTACATGGGGTGTTCCCTGTATATTTGCAATTATGCTTACCTATTTTTAATCTTGATTATTAATCGCTCCACTTTCATAGTTTCGATGTCATATTTTCAAACTGGCTCCTTATGTATTTGGCTGATGAAGAACTTCAAAAGCTGATAATCAAAATGCTATCGTGGTTAAAGGATGATGGATACTTATTCGTGCGAGAGTCTTGCTACCGTCCTTCTGGTAATAACTTATAGTAAATAGCTTTATACTTATAAGAATAGCCTAGAATGTTGGGTTAGTTTCTTTCAATAATCCAATACGATAATACTTTAGCCACATTGAATCGAATCGTTGTGTAAGCTACATAATGAAAACCTCTTGACGTTTGTTGCTATGCATGAAAAGGTGACGTAAAACGAGAGACTAACCCCACATACTACAGATCCCCCCATGAATATTTTCGTAGCTTGCAACGAAGCATCTACACTGACACCGTTGGCCAAGAATATATTTTCAACTGTCAGAGGGCTATATCAATGGAAGCTTACATACGGGTAATATACTTAAATATTTCTAAATTAAACTAAGTGTGTACGACAGTTAAAAACGACACGGTCGCGCTGAATGATTGAACGCGTGCAGGTTACATGTTTCATTCTGGATGTCACAGTTACCCATACGTTCTATAGATACTTGAGCTGATAACATAGACACCAACAAAATAGATGTAAGTAATTATAGTATTGCACGCTTTAAAGGGTAAACATTTGAGGAACTTCTTTACTACACGCAGCTGGGTTTTTTAAAACTAGCATTACACTCTTCACAGTTGATCACAATTATTACATATCTTCTGTTTCTTTATGAAAGTTTTGAAATTTTTGAATCAAATATCAAATCATATTCTGTATTGCTTATACATAAAAAGAACATACAAAGTGAAACGTCTCATGTTTACTGCATTTTCACGCGAATATCAGCCTCTTTATTATGTAGTATCAATATTCTTCATTTGTACCTACATCATATAGTCCACAAGTGAGGCATTAATCTCTTAAGGCGAGGTTGACGTACGGATGTCAAGTGGATTCGCCAGCAGGCGCGACCCCACGTATGTACTTTAAATGTGGAAGCTTATAAGAACCTTTCACATTGCATTGTGTCGATTCGAAGTGAAATTAAGTGTACTTAAGTACATATAATTACGTATTTTATTGTGGACTCAGTTACTGAGCAACAAGGAATTAAGAATATAGTCCAATGCTATAAACTCATATATTCACTAATCAGTTGACCTCTTGGGCAAAAAAATTCATACATATTTTAAATCTTGCAGTTTTGATTATATGTACATACATGAAGGCACAATCTGTTCTCATTCATTGGAAGTTCAAGGTCATTCAATGTTATTTTATCTTTTGAAATAATTATTAGTATATTTGCTTCTACAAAGTTTCATTTTATACCAGTAGTTTCAGAGCGAGCCGGAAGTAGCCGTCGACAAATAATTCTTAATTTTAACAGTGCACTTGAGTGCGGAGCCCACAACAGTTTACACATTTTACACAGTTTACAGAAGCCACAATTTATCAGAAACTGTCATCTGACTGTGAGTCCGAGGCTGTTTTGACAGTTAAGCAATTTCTTTTGCGCCATTTAAGTTGTCACTCCAAATGCTAAAATACTCATCTAGGCTATAGATAAAGGGTTTCATGGGAAGTTCCCATTGGGAATCAGTCGCATAAATTTGCTCAAATCAGTCAAATCTGGAAGATGGAAAAACTCGCTACGTGCTAATTTTCGTTTTCCGAAAAGCAGTTTTTATATTTAAAGATTCAGAAAATCCCTTACTTTGTTACTAGAAAGTGATTTATTTTACTATCCCGACATTAATAATTATTATTATTAATTACATTTCAATTGACGTAACCTGAACTGAATTACTTCACAATTTTTACAAGATTTTATCAATAGAGGAGACATCAGACTTCATTCCAGTACTGAATATGACTTATCAATACAATACAAAATGTGACTTATCTTGTTTTTCGGGCCGTCATTTTAATTGTCGGCACACACGCCACGTGTTCTATCATCATTAGGTCAAAGAGCAAAAGTTCAAAGGCAATTTGATTGTAGGTTATTTATGGCAACATCAGCCAGTTAGCCATGTAGAGTAAAAGTCAGAAGATAACACAGGAAGACCCAAAGTGTTATTTTAGGTCATAGAAAAGTCAGGTATAGGACTTTTTATTCTTGTTTTCTTAAAAGAATTCATTATTTTTTCTAGTTCTCAACAGAAGCAATAAACTGCTAAAAACTCTATTGTTTGAATGCCAAAAGTAGCGAGCAGAAATTATGGGGTCGAAAATCGTATAGGTTAAATACCTATGTAATATCATCTATAATATGTATATTTACCCTTGCATTAGTGCTGTGAGTGTCACGTGCATCAAAATCTGTTGTTTACATTTTAATAAATGATGTAAGTTGGCACTGAAAATGTATAATGTTTTCAAGTGTATTTATCTATTGTGTTACAGTATATGTACATGTAGTATTATGGGGGCGTCCAGATATTATGTCAGCACCGAGGGGGGGGGGAGGGGGTACAAAGACTGTTGATTTTTGATGACAAGGGGAGGGTGGAGGTTGACAAACTGATGACGTTATCAATTATTTTACAAACAACTAAATTTATTCGGTATAAAAAAATCCAGTAGTATCAATTAGCAATAGATTTTTACTCCATGAATCGCCTAGCCACTTATTGACTTTTGAAAACAAGTACAGGCGCTTACCTCTGTCTAGTAGAGGTGACTTTTTTTAAAAAAGGCTTTAAATTCGCATAGCTCTCTTTTTTAGATAGTGACGAGGGTGAATGATGAATGCAATAGGGATAGGGATGTCAGGATGAAGTCGCTTAGCGACTGCGACTAATTTGGGCTA
>JAQFXU010002247.1:0-21975 GCA_034693705.1 Spatulosminthurus flaviceps
TCTAGCCATAAAGTACGAAAAAATTCGTACACAACAGTTATTTTTAGCATCGCGATTTTGGTTGTAAAATTGAATTTTATTTAGAATTATTAAATAATTAATTAATGACTTCTTTTATTGAAATTCGATTCTTCTATGAAAGATTTTTACGATTTTTTCCAACCCCTCCAGTCATTATAAGAATTCAAGTCAAAAGAATAGCAGAAATTTCTCAAGTGTCCAACGCAGTGGAAAAAATCTTTGGAAGTCAAAAGTAAAGGTATAAATGGAATTTCCTCTTATATATACTTTTACCCCTGTAAACAAAGCCCCCATTCAATTGAAGCCTCAGTACCTATATTCCTATGGAACTGTGAGGGTAACAAAAAGTTTGGGTAGAGATGCTAGCGGGATAGGTATTTTTCGGATGTTGAGGGTCTCCTCTCCACAAGTACAAGCTTTGTATATCATTAACGCAGTTCTAAAAGCAACGGGAATTCTTAGCTGGATATCGAGACTTGAAGTCAGATTTTTTTCCTCCCTGTATATACTTACCATGTATTTTGCTTTAGCTCGGAATTCTCTTGGGACATTTTTGCCCACTTCTGGTCCCATTTGCTATCCACATTTATATGGCTCCTTATACACAGCATGAGGAATAAGAGTATATACATTCTTAAAAATACCTTTCCCTTGTACATAAACATAATGTACATTCAAATACACATATAAATATGCTTACATACTAATCCTGGATCCTGGGTTTGAAACCTCGGGCCTACACAATAATATATTATTGTAGAAAAATAATAACAAGAATAAGAAAAAGAAGAAATTGTCAAACTTTTCACGTTCTTCAAGATTGCATAGGGAAAAACGGGACTGAGTATTAATTTACAAATCCCAGTGCCGCTTTACACGCATTGCTTTACCCACAACCGCATCATTCAAAATAAGGAATAAAGCACGTAAAAGAATAAATTACTTATTGTTTATTACACATGAAAAGAGTATAGGAGACTCCATGAGGATGAGACTGTTTACATAAGATTGAGGAATAAAATCTAGGAAAGTGCGGGACCCTGATCTAGTTTCATTTTCTAGCTCTGATTCTTTCTGATAGATTTTTTTCACATTTCAATTGAGCCCACTCTCAAAAAAGGGTACTACTACTCCTGGGCCTTCAGATGAGACTCTTCCTCTCTTGAGATGTATAGACCGGTATTTATCACACATTGATCAGTTGAAGCAACTTAGAATTTTTATTACAAGTACTACAACCATGGCTAGGGCTACTACACTCTGGGACACAAACGGAAGGATGAAGGGATTGAGGGAAAAAATTACAACCACTTTATATACATACTTTATAGAAAAGAGAGCATTCCTTACGTAAGTATAACTATAGCAGATATAGGAGTTGTGTCAAGCAAAAGAGTTTCATAGGGAATTATACAAAGTGGAGCCTGATTATGTTCAAACTGACACGATATACGATATCATTATCAGCATTTTTAGGGGAGAAAAAACTTTACGACGTTTACAATGTTGACAAGATTTTCTATGAAAAATAATCTGACTAATCGTAAATTGAAGATGTTTCTTCCATGACTTGTGTTTAGACTTAAAGGACGAGATGATGGGGAGAGAACCTAGTGTATGTGTGTTTTTTTACCATAAATATAGACTAGAACCAACGTGTCACATCTACTACTGTGTATTATTTTCTTATGGTGGAGAGATGAGAAATTTCCCCTATATTTATACCATATCATCATCTGTACATGTGTGTATAAATTATGCAGATATACAAGAGCTCCATTTATTAGTACAATGAGGAGGGAAGAACCGGATTATCTAAAAGGTTGTGTCCCCCCGTGTATATACATAGGTTCCCAAAAACATAGATAAAATATGCTAATCAATGAAATTGGGTTATAAAATCGTGAAATACGGCATGAGACGCGAAAAATTTAACTAGTTACATGATTAGAAAAGTTGATGCCTGAGAAAAATATTTTCTTTTTACTACCAAATTCTATACTAAAAGCAGTCAGTTCCTTATGTCAATTCAAAGTTACTAGGTCCATGGTTATTGTATAAGGAGAGCAAGTTGTAGTTGACTAACGAGGGGGCAAATTGCAATAGGAGAAAAAAAATCAATTTATTGACCAACAAGGAAATGAGTCCACGTTAATTCTTTTACATGATAGCTATTACATTCACTGGGTTAGAGGTAGGAGTCTCAATGTCAACAATAATTATGCAAAACACATCTCATCGCATCTCCTTACGTTATTTCTCTACGAAACCATACGTACATTTGTTTTTCGTTAACAATAAATTGTCCGTCAATAATTTCTCATATATATTTGTCTCCTATTACAAAAATTAGATTTTGAGGAGATAAAAGGATGAAAATTGCACATCCTTTTGAAATGCCCCGTGTTCTCAGGAGAGAAAACGGAAGAGCCTAAATCCCTCTCGTATATAAGAAGTATTTCTATTTGATTTACTTTTAGAACGAAATAGTCATACAATTTTAGTTGAGGAGAGGCTGAAATCCCTGCGGTGTACTGTTGAAATTTGTATTTCTATACGAAAAAATAATAAGGCAAGACCTTGTGTTTGCCTTCTGCTGTTTTCCCATCAATAACACTTTTTTGTTTGAGTTCCTATCTCCGCGTTGACTATTTGGATTTTAAAACCCCGGAAACGAGACTCATCATAACAGCCATTTAAACAGACGGCTTTTAGTAGGTTTCTCTCCATACCATTTCAATTCATAAGAATTAACTATTTATTTTTTAGGATATGAAGATACACAGAGAAATTGCAATGTATACTTTGCGTTACAAAGTGTTCTAGTCAAATACAAATATGTGCATTCTTCCATGTGGAGTTTATACATACAAAGCAAATGGAGAGTTGGATCTAATCTCGAAAAGGGAAGTTGATAAAAATGAACGATAAAATATTATATGAAAATATTAGTAAGCTGAACATCATGTAACGTAATGTGATAGGCCTATTACGTTTTAAGCATCAGACAAAATCACAAAATGTAAATTATCTCGAGCCTTATTTGTCTTTCCAATTCATCCTTATTGAAAGTTAGCCATGGAGAGAAGTTCAGGAGTGTAAACATAGTCCCACATCATTCATGAGTAAAATACTGAAATTTGAGAGTTTGCCTTTTATATATTGTACAAGGCAAAGTTATTTAAAATGCAATTTCCAAAAAAATTCTTTAGCGGTAAAAATCCAATATTACTACTTTGCATTAAAATACTCCTCGTGTTACGGATTTTGTAAGGTTCTAGGGAGAATTCCTCTCACGTCATTCCTAATGCAACATATAAAGGCTTTGTATAGCTATGTATATACTATATAAAATTCGATATTTACTTTCACAAATGTGTGTGTAGAGAAATACGGACGGAATATTTGCAATTATTACATATGGTCGTATGGGTAATTATGCTTATGTCACTCAGAGTGAGAGGAAAGTCTTGGTTACCCTTGCCCTACTAATTGCATGCTCTTGGATAGACCAAAATTTACAGTAACAGTTACTCACATATGTATAACTGTATACGGTGCGATATTTGAAGCATTTAAATTATTTGAATCACAGGAATTATTATTTTCCTTTGATTCTCTTTTTGATTACGATTACGAGCCATTCTTGTAAACTACGTGAAGATCAAAGTATTCCTTGATTACAGTACGTTCACCATTCCCTATTTAAGCACCTTTGAGTATTAGGTTTGAGGCCTTTGAGGGGGAAATGAGCAGTAGAGAGCAGGATCAATGGGACAATGTTATTGCAAATAGGATATGGAGCTATAGCTATACCTTCAATAAGGTAATAGTAATAGATGGAAAAATACATAGCTCGTTTTTTAATTCAGCGGACGATCTGAAGGATGGGACCCCCGGGAAATCCGAGGCTTTGATTATTAATTAAATTACATAGAAAGGTTTGGATGCGTCAAGACTTGGAAATATTTAACTTTCAAGCTCTAACTAGTAATTTATTGGAAGTGTATGTATGTTATTGGTAGAATTCATTAACAAAATCTAGGAGAAATTCCCTGATTAATTCTTTTGATGATATTTATTTACTCCCAGAGTAACCATCCTGGGTGAGTAAATACAAGCGGAGAGTAGTATTTCCTGGCTCCAAGTATAGTAGATGAAGCAAATATATATTCAGAACTAATAAAATATACGTGCCTGTACACGTAAGCGAATTCAAAGAATTTACTTTGACCATGCAGATCTAGACACTATATATCATTGGCAGGCTGTATTGGCTTATCATTGCGAATGGCGTCAACAAGTCATTGCTTCTCTGACCACTTACATGAATTTCTCTCTCCGCACTTTTAGTAAATAATCCCCGACCATTCGGCACCCATACTGTTATCATATGTATGCCCGGGTCATGAGTAAAGTTAGTTATTCCTATTTGCTTTTCCAATAACCCTGTAAATTATTATTATGACTTGATTCATTGAAAACAAAAATATTTTTAATTATATCGTCCTTACAAAAAATTCGGATTTATGCCATCTTTATTGGCCAATTAGAAGCTCAGGAATTTTATTAATGAAGCTGTGTCAAACATTACGTAATAAAATTGAAAATAGCCCAGAAATTATCATTAGGATACAATAGAAACTACAAATTTGGAAAAAGGTGGATTTATAGAGCGACTTGATGACAGAAATGAGCCTAAGCTAAAGTTATACACGTAAAGTCAGAGGTCAGAGTGTGTAAATGAAGGAACGGGTTGAATTGCGTGTACGTATTTCTAAATACCTGGTCCATCATAAATTAAAAGAGTAAAGGATGATGATTTGAGGGACAAGAGGAAAGTGAAAGTGATATTTCTCTCTTCTTCACTCCATGATATACGAGTACATATCTTTCCATTGACAACACAAGATTCCCTGCATTGGTTTAACATCATCCATTATTCCAGCCACGGTAAGTAATTTTGTGAGCAAAACAAGGGAAATGACGAGGTTACAGTAAAATTACAATGAGCTTTCAAAAATGTTCCAAAAATAATCAAATCAATTTTTCTACCATAATAATAAATAAGTTAAAAACAAGGGGATTAGTATAGTACAATAGCAAAGTGTAGAGAAAAGCCTTTTAAAATTTTAAAGCACTCCCCTCGTACATACTTTACTCCCAAGAATTTACCCTTTTGTACAGAAAAAGGGTAAACATTCGACATGCCCCAGGGTTCCGTTCTGCCCTTGAGTTTATAAGGGACCACTAAATAATATTGAATAGCATGTAGAATTCCACTGCATAGGCATATCAGTGGGATTGTATGAAAGACCAAATCGAAGGATGATAATTGTATATTATATATATAATTTGTAGCCATAGTGTGAAGCATATTGCAGGAAATCAAGGTCCCTTCTTTTAAGAAATGATATTTATTGTTACTGAAAAAGCTAAATATATTTTTTTCAAGGGTAATACGTAAATAATATGTTTTCGGTTTATTTCCACTTCTCTAGTTCATTTTCTATAGCTAGGAAAACAAAAACAGAACCTTCTGGTCCATCCTTTCATTCAAACAAATTCCTTTTCAATTTTGTTTTTATTATTTACCTTGAGCACATTTTCTATATAGGAATTGTATAACGTTGCACTTCTCCAGGGCAGGGGATACATACTGTAGGATAAAAAGCTCCGTAGCAATTAATTGAGCTTAAATATTGATTTAAGCTGCTATTTAAAATCAATAGTTTTCAACTGGAGCGAATTAATCAATATGAGTAAAGAATGCAGTTGCAAATGGTACGACCTTCTAGTGGTGGTAGGTATCCGGATAAGATTTGAGTCGATTTCATTGAATTAAATAATATTATTTAGGGATTTATTGAAGATTCGAATGCTTTTGATCCTGATTTTTATATTCAGGGTAAAAGTTGAGAGGAGTAGAGATATCAAAATGAAGTTCAAGCGTTTTTCTGAGTAATTAAATTTAATCGGCACATGACGACATGACCAAATCATATCATTGAGATTCGTCCGTTCAGCGGTCAAATTACCAAAATGACAAACAAAGATTGAATGCTGCCTACAATACCATGGGAGTATATGTACAGGCGTTGGCGTGATTGCAAACCAATTAGATGCATATAGATTGTAAATAAAAAAAATTCCGAGTTGATAATGAGGATAGCTGATAAAAGTAAATCTGCCGTATGTATAAACACAGTTCGACAACTTGATGATCTTATTGTTATGTTGCCTGGTTCAACGTGGAATTTGCCACACCAAAGAGTTTTTTGTCCCATGCATCCCTGGATTTGTACAGTTTGGATAAAGTCAACAAAATAGGGTAATTTCAGTGTAGAATATCGACGGCAAGTAACAATATGTTGGGTCACATTTTTCATTGTGTCGGTTCCCATGCAATAGACGGTCCGTGGATAGCATGTAAATTGATATTTGGATGACAAATAAGTGCGGCATCTGGCATTACATGTGTACAGTCTTAATTACACCCATCGCGTATTTTTACTCGGAATTAGCCTGCGATGATAAATAATTGCAGTTAATTCGCATTTTCCCACGACACAATTCTAAACGTAGCAATAATCACTTTGCTGGGAGTACATTCGAACCTGATGTGAAACGAGCTAATAATATCCATATCAAAGATGTAAAATGTTACTTGCGTGTCGGAAGTGATTACTAGATATTGTGAGCGGTGAAGATTTCTTATCGCAAGGATAAATATTATGAAGTAGCTGTGATACTGTAAACAAAAGCGATTAAATTAACTCCATGCATTACAAGGAGAGAGCATCACTTCTATCCATCCGCCATTTGAGTTTTCATTGCCGAAACCGTAATTAATTTTTACATTCAGATTTATTTTATTTCATACGTCATTTCATGAGAAATGATCTCTGGTTGAAATGTACACATATTCACATCCACAACCTGGAGTGCTAGGTCAATTTCGAAATGGGGAGGCTAAATTTGTTTTCTAAGTGGTCCAAATTAATGAAGGTGTGCGTAAATATGTGTGTAGTTTTTTAGCGTGTGAAGATTATGGGTGCCACCATCAAGTTCCATTTCCATGGGTTAAAATGTTGACGAAATAAAGATAGTAATAATTATTGTCACGAAATCCCAACTGTGCCAAGAAAGGTGCGCAGTGCCAAATATGTATGGCCAAGCATTCGCATAAACACAAAATATGGATGAAGGCAAGTGTGTGAACTCTTAGAATAACACGTACGGAAGTAAAAGATGGTAGCTTCTTTGAAACTGACGGAATAAAACCATTTGAATATTCGTACATATATTAGTTAAAACTGATTTACACAACAGATTTTCTTCAGATTCAAACACAAAATGGAATACATTCGGATCCAATTTTCCTTACTAACCACATATGTAACAGTATTAAATGCACTAAGAGAAATGGTTAGGGCTAGTGACAGCTAGTGCAAACCTTTCAGTCTTTATGAGTAAGAACAGCTATTATTTAGAAACAGATATGACCGAACCCACAAAAGGTTGGGATAAGAAATAATACTGGAGCCTGAAAATAAAATTCTTCAATTCATTTAATTCGTTATTTTAAGTTTTTAAATGTTACTTAAATTATTTTATTTTTACTGAATCGACAAAAGGTATGAAAATTTAGACTCCTTTCAATGCATACAGTACTTTCACAGTAATGTTCAACAACTCCTGTATGTGTATTTAACTGCGTCTATTATAATAATAAACTTCTCACTGCTAATTCTTGCTTTTAGAATAGTTTAAAAGATTAATGTTTAAGAGTGACACAAACACACTTGAAGTCACATTTTAGTTGTTTACCTAGTAACCACCATTTATATTTAGAGCTTAAGTTCTTCCAGTACTTGGAACCGACGAAAGTAAAATTTGACAGTTGCATACGCATTAGGCACCCTCATATAGGAAAGTAAAAAAGAAGACAACAATACTGGATGGGCTAATTTGAATTATAATAAAAGCCACTGAATAAACGAAAAAAAGAAACAAAAGGGAATTCCTTGTACATAGGGTTCGATTTAATCATGGTACAAAATACAGCCAATTAATAATGATTAAATTTTAAATATATATATATTTATCCTTTTCCTTTAACTGAAATATTTTTGTCCAACACAACATTACAACAGATCAATGCTTCATGTACACAGTACCCACCGCACAAGACCATACCATTATAACCAAAGTACAAATATTTTTAAACTTAAAAGTTTTGCTGCTGTTTATGAAGAATTATTTTATACTGCTGAAAATCTACTTGATACACTGCGTGACGCAACGATTTTTTTATAGGAATAAATAATCATTGTAATTAAATTTTTACTAATCAAAAAGGCTTTCCGATTTTACCATCACAAGTTTTGAAATAGATCGGTTCCTCCCATTGGATAATAGATTGCAAAGTTTTTATTATTCAGACTTTACTTCTTGATGTGGATGTTATCGTCAAACAAGCAATAATTACTGTGGTCTTCAGTACCAAAAATGTCTCAACACAACAAGGGAAAATGCTCTGGACATATGAATTAGATCATTTCACAAGTCAAGTGATACGTGTACATTTACCATCTAATATGTACAACTCATATAAATTTAATAAGAACATCAAGGTAAAACTCAACAAAAACAAAAAAGCGACCGAGAGAAATAATAGTAAAATTACTTGCTCTTACTGTGAACACTTTGTATTAATAGTATTAACATTGAATATTTATAAATCGCCTTTTGCGTAGTCGAGTTATTTACCCCATAATAAAATTCAGCGTTCATCAAGAAGTAAAGATTTCAAAAATTAAACGTACTTTAAGTTATATTATGCTTACACATACACGTAACGAATACAAATTTCTATGTATCGTCAATGGGATGGACACTTGTCTTAATTTTTATTGAGGCATAAATGATTATTCTGGGATTTAAAAGACGAAATGATGATTCAGACAGGTGTTGTTACTCTTAAACTATATTTAAAAAAGCCTTTAGGAGGGTCGTGTAGATTTCAATGGGAAGTTTACAATTAGTTTTAGACTTAGCCTTATTATTATTTCTGAATAACTCCCTCGCTGGTCTTCACGTTTCTTTATAACTGATAAATGAAGAAGTATTCGAAAGTTAATTAGTGATCACCAATCACGAAACTTGAATTGTGGGGAGGTTGTTGTATGCTACCGCCTTGCTCTTTCACTATTGGATCTGAAAATCATAAATACAATGCATATTATTTATATAATACGTTCCCAATTCCTCAATTATTTATTTCAATGGTACAATATATCGGACTGAAATTCCATCAAGGATGCAGGTAAAGAACTATTGTTTTAAGAATTGACCAGAAAAAGCAACGGAAACCCATTCCACTAGATGGAAAAATATTAATTTCCTTGCATACAGAAAATTATTCATGTGCAGTAGTTCACCTAATAGCATGTTTTCAAGGACAAGAGTAAGATAGTTTTAGTTTTAAGTACACAACTTCAAGATGAAACGCTAAGCACTGTCCTCATTCATCCAGTATAAACGACAAACAGCGCAGAATTGGAACAAAAATACTTTACGACGTTTACGAAACAATAAAATAACATTCAAGGTTACTTCCAGCTTTATTACATGTATCACACAATCGATTAATGTGCGATGCATATCACAAAGAAGCCCAATTATTCGGTCAAGGAATAAATAGAAATATACGTTAGGTATCGAAAGGGTTTCTCGGCCAAGAACAACAGATACAGAAAAAGAACTGTTTCACAACTTACAAAAATACGGGTGGTCCATGGCTTCGCGAGCCGTGAGTCGTTCCTTGTGATCATACCGGAGGAGTTTATCCAAGAAATCCAGTGCTTCTTGCGAAACCAAATGCTGGTTTTCACTGTGAACAAAGCGCTCCCATCGTTTTCGGGAATGTCTGCATTTACATAATATTGAGAAATTACACTCCTGCATAAAAACACTTGTTGTATTATGATAAACTAGTTAGATGAATACGCCGCATCAGTTAGAAATCTCGGTGTTACTGGGTACAAGGCTAATCAGGAATAATCAAGACCAAAAGTGAAGTCAAGCACGTGTTCTAATTGGCAATGACGGCTCTCAATGAAAAACGTAAAAATTCTATATTATAAAACACTGTATACATTGGCTAACCCAATCATACGTACAGCTTTACCAGAAAGGGCTAAAATTGTGTTCAACCTCATAACGATTAAAATCGTTTACTGTTATTTCGAAATAAATTCCCTTCCTACCATTCCCTGTAAAATCAATGTTTCCAACTCAAGGACAAGGACAAGTCAAAAAGAATGATTTATTCGCACGAAACCTTACTTCTTCCTTGTGACCCTTCTTATTAGTTTTTATAAGTCTCAAATACTTTCCTTTGTGACAGCCTTCGCTAGTCAATCAAATTACTAGATGAGGTCGAATTTACGAATTCAACTTGGATTTATGGGCAATTAACATCACATCAATTGCCTGTACTGTAATTGTACACTTTACTCGCACAGGGATACATTTACGGGTTTACGCTACATTATTCTACTAAACTTTTAATTCGATGAATTTGAAATGTGTTATTCGTGTGGTTTACTAGAATCTAGTAAGCTACACCTGCAATACTAATAACACTCCTGTTAGAAACCGATTCCTCCATTTTAAATAACCCGAGAGACGAAACATCGAGGTATACAATTTTTTAGCATGTGCAAAGTGGTTTTTTGCACATGTTTTCTGCACATGAAAAGTAACGGCTGTCTCACATCCCGCAGAACCGAAGGGACTGAATTTCTTCAGAAATAGTGAAATCAATAGAAGTAAAAAAGATATCTTACCTTCCTAAAATGTCATTAAACCTGGGATCTAGTTCAATTTGATATTTGTCTAAGTATTCGTACAATTCCTCAGTACCTAAAACCTGCAAAACACAAACAAATTAAATAATATTACCACTCATTTAATACCAAAAATTAATAAACTTCTATCGGCATCCTGCCTGTGGTATTTTTCATATCTACTGAAGAAATTGCGCAAACTTCAACTGAACACTTTTAAAGGAAGATAAGAAAGTTTGTATAGCACACATATACTAACACTACAAAGTACTGTATACTACAAGGTGAATTCATCCCGCAGAATAGTTTCAACAATCAAGTGAAACTCAGCAACTGATATCATCCTTAAGCAGAAAAGCAGCGAGGTCCTCACTGATCCTCCGATCCTGATCTCGACTGAATGATTTTCATATTAAAACGCTACCTTATCAGATCAGCAGTTAAAGAATTTACAGCTATCCACCTTATAATAAACGACAGCATTGGCATATCAATACTAAGATCTATCGAAAAAGTGGAGATAAAATGACTAATGTCTTCGATGCTGAACGAAAAGTAAAACTTACTTTTGCAATTCGCACGAGTTGGTCGTAATTATCGTGACCATGAAAGAATGGCTCTTTTCGGAAAATCATACTGGCGAGCATACACCCCAAGGACCACATATCCAACGAGTAGTCATACATCTGCAAACAAATGATTGGTTAACGATAAGTTTATTACCAAACATTATCTTCATCATGAAAATTGAAAAGCAACTTACCTGGTAGTCAACAAGAAGTTCCGGCCCCTTGAAGTACCGCGAAGCGACACGGACATTGTATTCTTGTCCAGGATGATAGAATTCAGCAAGACCCCAATCAATTAAACGCAACTTTCTGTTCTCATGATCTATCATCACATTGTGCGGTTTCACATCCCGGTGCATAATGCCCATACTATGACAATAATCCAAAGCCTAAAAAACAAATAATTAATTCACAAAAATGGTCTTCCCAACTCCCGAAGAACTGCCCTAAGGAAATGCACTACATCACTCCAATACGCAGTCCTCCAATGGATTCTACGAACTACTGTACAATTATTACCTAAACTACATCAAACCGAAGAACTGATCAGTGCTCGATTAAATTACCTTGAGTAACTCATACAGGTAGTACCGAATGTCCATGTCATTGAGGGTTTGATACAGCTGCTTGAAATCAGTATTATTCACATACTCGAAGATGAGAGCTGGAGTCCGCGATATAGGATCTTTCACAACAGCCTCCAAAGTAATAATATTCGTGCCCCCACGAAGGTTTTCCAGGATTTTAATCTCTCGTTTGATCTTCTTCTTCTTAACTGGTTTCAAAATTTTTACCACACATTTCTCATTTGTAGTGGCCACGTTGTAGGCTTCAAACACCTCACTGTATTTCCCCCGACCCAACTTACGGGACAGTTGATAGTCATCTTGCTGCCTAAAAGACAGTAATACGTTTACAAAAATTAATACAAAATACAAAATTAAACTTTTTCAATAACTCACATCCACCCTCACCCCACTTCCCCTTTATCCCGCGAATCCTCAAAACCCCAAATTATCTATCTACCTCATCCCCACCTGTGAATAATCCATTGTTCAAAACTTCATACTCCCGCATCAACTACACTTTTAATTGAGGCTACCTCTCCTATATATATATATATACCTACCTATACAAATCACCAAGACAAAGTCCACTACAAATCTATTACTAAAACCTCCATAAAACAACCATCCCCATTCCGACGCATCTTGACTGACCGAGCCCTAAAAATTCATCCGCATCACTCCTTTTCTTCCTTGACCTCTCCTACTATTCCAGCTATATACTATACAAAAAAAGCATAAGGTTTTTCAACGCAACCTCCAACATTTTCCGTCCTTTCCTCATCCTCACGATATCAAAAATCCTCATGCTCAATCCTCACACACCTTCCTCGTTCAATTCCAAAATATTCACCCACAACTTAAAATACTTCATTTGGCAAAATGTCTTTACTCTAAAACACACAAAATTAAGTCACTTACCCCCATTCAACAACATAAGATTCGTAGTCCCAGTAGTCTCGAGGCTTATGGGAATTGACGTCGGCATAAACACGAGCCCGACTCGGAAGAGGCATTCTGTATCTAACTGGATTAGATGGATGTAAACTTTTTGAAAATTTGTGTCTTAACTGATTTCCACTTTTGGTGTTGAGAATCAGTAAAGAACGCAATGTCACCGGCTGCGTTCTTTTTATATTTTATTTCAACACTGAGAGGGACTACGAGGGATTCGTAGCACTTATTACTGCCGAGAGCGGACAATCTTTAACTTGTTCCCATACACATACACACACACTAAAACTATACTCACCACTCTTGCACTAAGTAACACACACACACATTCACATATTATACACACACACACAATCCGAGAAACTCTGTAGAAATATACGACGACGGGTTATATGGACTCTGGTTGCTTGTTCGTTTGGTTTAGTTCATGGGCTTGCTTCTGCCGTGCTGCTTCCTTTCAGGTTTCCTTCGGCTTTTGCTTGACTTTTTAAGCACCTAAGATGGATTCTGGCCTAGTTAGTCCTACTACCAGTTCAGAGGAGTACCGTCTGGTGCCGCTACCACTTTCATCTCTCCTTCTACCCTCTGTTGCCCATTTGTAATTTGGACAAATTCACTTCTACACTGTCTCGATATATTATAGGTAAGTAACTAATGCATTAATGCACATATAAGTATAGGTATCAATAAATACAAATCTCAAGCACTTATAACATAAACACAATAAAGTTTGTCGCCCAATTTTGTTTGTCTACGACACTGCGACCAGGTTCTTTTCAAACTTGATTCGGTGAACACACTATGGACATGAATCACTGTAGACAAAATTTAGGTATTTATGGGATTGATTTCTGTATACTTAATTTAATATAGAAGATTATAATATAATCACTGCTTTTGTGTGTGTGCTGTGAGGTCTGGAATAATTAGTTAATTATATAATAATAATTATTATTGTATTATTGTTTTTTTTACGGCGTCGGCGTCTGCATCATTTGTAATGATTCTTGCAGAGGTATTGATTTGCTGCGTTAGGAAATTATGTACAGTTTTGACGATAACTATTTAATATTTTTAAAGCGTTAAAATTGTTCAATGACAACCGGAGGATTAAGAAGAATTTTTGAACGCGTTTGTGTGTATGTGAGTTAATGGTTTAAAAAAAATAGTATTTAAGAAGTTATTTTGGGTTTGATGTTGGTTGTTGTATGTAAGTATACTTGTAAATATTTTTAAGAGGGTGATTATTCTTTATTATGGGTAATGAATTATTGGATTCAGAGGAAATGTGTAATTATGCAAAAATTACAGGGGGGATTAATTAGGGTGGACCTCGAACCAATAATAATTATGAGAGTATATAGACAAGGGACTATAGGATTTTGGGGAGTTAGTTAAAAATATGAGGAATTACTACTTCACTACCAGGGAAGGGAAGAGGTGAAGCTGTTTATGAAGTACAGTTGGTAATTGAAGGGGCTGTATAGCGTTCTTGACGGTTGTTGTTGCTTAGGATTTTGTTTTGTCGAGGATTTTTAAGGATGAGTGTGTGACGGTTTTTTGGTGGATAAAATTTATAACTTCGTAAGTTTGTTATTGTTTATCTTTATGAGAGCAAGGGTGGGAGATACACAAGATATATTTAAAAGGTTTTGTTTCAGTGGTAGTAGTGTTTGTAGGAGACGGACAGCTGACCTTGAGGGAGTGAAGCTTGGAATGATAATAGTAAAAGGAATTTTTGTTTTGAATGGAAGTTTTTATGGTGTTTGAGTTACGTGCAAGTTGATGGTGCAAGTAAATTGCAATGGACGAGAGAAGAGTATGAAATGATGCTGCTGGAAGGATAGCAATGAAGTGGGAAAAGTGATAGGGTTAATGAATAGTTTGTTCTGGGACTTGCACTTATTTAAGGCTCTAATTTGTAGAAAAAGTTTTTACAGAAGATTTTTGTTTACAAATATTGGTTTTTATGGCAATGGCTGAATGGGATGGAATGATTGACTGATAGATTTTACCGTTTGTAGAGTTTTTGACTGCAATTGAAGGAATGATGGTTGGTACTTTAAATTTTGAATTATATAGTGTATAATATGTATGCACTTTGCTGAGTGCATGCTAAGCTATAACAGGAACTTGGGCTTGGTTATTGGCGATAAATTACTTCATCAAGATGAATCAGTTGCCCAAAGTGGTTGTTGGGTTAGCGTTAGATCTAATCTTTTATGATTAGATAATAGTTACAATGAGTAATGCAAATGTCGCCATCAGTTTATGAGTATAGAGGGATTGATGGGGGGAAGCATCAGCTTTCTGTTAAATATGAGTATTTAGTAAGTAATGTCACTAAGAAGATTACGTGAGTGTTTGTAATATGAATTGGATACTTTGTCGGATTACTGAAGACAGCTGGCTGACGCATTGCGGAGGAATTATGGATTTTCCAAAAGTATTAGTTCGATAACTACGAATGAATAACATGAGACGTCGACAAGAATTATTGTAATACCCGATGGTTAGAGGCACCCATCAGCCCCACCTACCCTGAACGGGTTATTCAGAAAGACCTTACATAGTTGGGAGGGCGGATGGCATTATACAGGAAATTATAATCCAAGGTCATACAGTTGGTGTAGTGGCCGTAAGAAATTGAATTTACTCAGACCAAAAGGGCCAAAATGCGCTGTTATGAGATGAAAGAATGGATGAGTATACTTGTTCTTCAACTAATGACATTTTCATCTAATATATTCAATCAGTGCATCAACACGGATTTTGGAATGATGGGAAAACGATTAACATTGATATCCACATATTATACTGTTACAGGTCTAAAAATGGTCGTTTGTTAGCACATGAAACAAAACAGTTCATTTTTAACTTCGAAATACACTATTTTAAATTGAAATATTAAATATCTATTCTTGATCTATGATGAACGGACTATGGAGCTCGAAAGTTTGATGGATTCCATCCTCGGGAGTTTTCACTGAAACCGTTGGGGCGATGTTGTAGACCCCTGGCCTTGTTAACGCTACGTTGTAAATTAATTTTTCGCTACAAAGAGCATCCACCTTTATTGTCCAACTGGTTTTACCAATAAAATAAACCGCTTGAGAAGATGCCGTGTGTACATTAAGTGTGTCAACCCTGTTGATTCAAAATGAAATTGGTATTAAGTTTTTTCTGGATAAACCCGAATAAATTTGGTTGCAAAAACACTTACTCAGTTCCTTTTTTCAAGTCATTTTCAATTTTGACAATAAATCTCCCAGACTTATGACAACTAAACACCAGCTCCACGGGAAAAACATAGCAAGGGAACCGATTAAAGTCGTGTTTATTTCGTGATAAATGTCTTAGTTGGAATAAAATTGGAGACTGATCTCGACTGAACAAGATATCAGCTTTGCGGATACTCAGGCTGTGAACTCCTTTAATAACTGCATGATTGTTCAGGCTGTTATCTGGAGGAGATTCTGGTAAAATTTTCCAGTCGATACGTAGCACAAAATCCACGTCTAATGGCTGCAAAATCTTTGCTGGTGAAAGTTTAGTGCGGAAAATTATGTTGCAAGACTGTGCAGGGTCTAACGTTAGGGCGGAGCTATTATCCTTGTTTGCACTGCTTTGCCAAGTCTTTTCTTCAATAGTAACATCTTCACAGTCAAAATTAATGCCATCGATTATTGCAGTCCTTGCCTAAAGCAAAATATAATAAATTAGAGCTGGGAAAACTTAACTGACAATTTAAATTGCTTCGTCAGAATTTTCTTACTACCTTGGATAGGTTTTGAACTCGTAGTAGGTTGATTCCAGTTTGAATATCTGCCTTTTTAAGAAACGAATGTTCGAATCTGAGCGAGTGCAATAGAGGGATTTTGATGGAAATCTTTATCACTCTGTATATGACTGTACCAAACGGTGAAAACACTACCGGATCGTCGTTTTCGGGCTTAATTACGTACAGTACTAACATGTTTAGAGTTGTCATATCACCCGCGTGAGGTACTTTATAAAGGCACGGAATTCTGATTGAAGACGATCCATCAAATGTAACAGAAAATGGACAATAATTTTTCTGAACGGATTCTAGAACTAAATCTCCCGTGGAACCTGAAACAGCTGAAGGTAGTACTTCCAAGCAGCTATTCATGTTTTCACTAGCTAAAACAACCCTGGACACTCTCAGTTTCTGACTTGGGTCAATGGACTTGTCTTTCAGTACCAAATTGAAGTCCGTACATTGTGCATGGTACAGCGCCGGTGGAAGATTCTCAACTTCGGCCTAAAATAAAGAGAATAAATGTTAAATTTTAATGAGCAGTGACTTTTCGTGCTTGATCTAAAATTATCATTTTCACAACTTTTCAATCCGAAGATAGCTCAAAATTTAAGCAATAATCATTCCAAAAAAACCTGTAATAAAGGCATTTCTTCAACTATTTTGATCTGATTACGAAGATCCTTAGCGTATACGACGCCACTACGCTCCTCTTTTGTGGAGTTTAGCCTTGGGCCCTTAAGGATAACTTTTTGCACAAATGGAACACAAACTGAACCGAATTCCAGTTCATAGGAAACGTAATCGAACGAGATCATTCCGCTGACTGAACAAGAAGCTTCAAACCGTAACTGTAAAAGAAATAATTCCATCAGCGATACCGCAGCAATGGCTTGATTCAAGGCCCTTGAATAACATCTACAAATGTATGAACTAAAGACCAATTCTTACAGTTTTAGTTTCTTCAGATGATAAGGACATTGATTCCACAATCGAAGATATGACAGCATCTGAATCACTAAATTTTAGACCTATACGACGCAAAGTTACTTCCGTACTAAGAGGGTTGTAAAAAGGTATTTCTACGTAAAATTTTTCTAGAATAATCAAACAAATTAGTTGAACGATATTGAATAGTAACAAAACACAGGAAAACTTCACCCAAGAAAGCGTTTTTTTATTGTTTACTAAAACACTTACCATTGCAAGGAACATTAGGATGAACAGTGTTGTCAGTTCTAGAATCAAATATTAGTCTAGAAGGCCTGAATATTATCACAGACGGATCGATCGATTCCTTTAGAATTTGTTCTTCTAAGCTGTCCCAACTAAACAGGTACCACGTTACACATTTTATTTAAAATGTATGACGTACTTAATAATACTTTATACTTTTTCTTGCAATATTAACTTAAGTAGCACTTACTTCGAAACCTCAACAGAGTCTGGATCAAATGACTGGTTTACTATTTCTCCAGTAGGAAGACCAGTGGATGCAATCACAATGCGGATACCTGAGGACTGAGCATTTGGTATAAAATTTTCTCGAGGTGTTTTGTCTACCTCAAAAAGTTTCTGAAAGAATTCGTTCATATTGTTTTAGTCTTACAATCATTGTAGTCACATTAATATCAGAGCTAATATTAATTTATAAAACGTACTCCCGCTGCGGTTACGAACTCTTTGTAAAACATCTGAATCTGCGCTGCAGACTGAAGCGTAGGCGTCTTCAGCAACGACAATAATCGTTCAATTAACCCTTGGTAAAGCTGCAGTGATGCTTGATGTCTCGCAATAGTAAATTGGACATGATCTTCAGCAAATTTCCAGCCTCGACCTCCATATATCTGATAAGCTTGAAGATAGCAGTTGAGAGAATGAGACCTTAACCCAGCTTTGGCGTAACGATGACCTAATATCATCACAGAATGTTGTATTACTTAAATCTAAATGTATATATCCCTATCAAATGTCAAACCATGAATTTGAATTGAACCCATTGAGATCAATTTCCAGTGTAAAACATCATTATTGTTAATCTAAAACATTGAAGAGACTTTATACAATTACCAGCCAAAACGCTATGTAAAGCATACTTCCTAGGTGAATTTAGCTTTATAAATGTGTAGGCAGCTTGCTCTAGCATTAAGGCAGAACGGAGGTCACAGTCTTCGGAAGTCATGCGGATAAAGATTGCTGCTGCTTCGCCGAAATTACCCATATATTTTAAACACTCACAGAATATAATGGCACACCTATGAGCAGCCTCTGGCATTCTAAAAAATAAAGAATAATTGAAAATTTGTCTGTAGTTTGACTATTTGAAGCAACTTACTTGAAAAGGGATTATAAAATTGCACATTACCGACAAAGGTCATTGTAGTGGTTGATAGCTTCAGTTATATAGTGCACTGGAAAGGATCTAGTAACCGCCATCGGAGGCTCAGACTGCGTCATCATAAAATGAGATAAAGCAGCCAACTCAATGGAGCTTGCATAATACACCCATGCCGCGTCGGCCTGAAAATCCTTTTTGATTTGATGATATAGCTGGTAAGCACCGTCGTAATGTCCAAACAAGAAATACAAATCCGCCAATTTTCGAGTTATCATTTCTGGGGATTCCAAGGCGTAACTGCAAAATAAACGTTGAGTTGGTAACTTTGTGCAATCGGTAATGGACATTGAAGAATGTATCCCTGCAAGAAATTGATTAACTTACACAACAGAACTAGCCGTCTTAGTTCCAGTTCCAAACAATCGTTTCGTAGCACTGAAGAATGATTTGCTGACTCCCCGGCGATTTAATATCTAGTTTTAAAAAACAGTAGATAACTCGATAACATAACTTTGGCCGCTAGCTTTATAAATTCAGTCAAATACAATTTTGGTTCGAATTAGAATCGGTGTTTAAGAAGCTTTTACAACACGTACGGATTCATGCATAACTTTTGCTTGTCGTTCAACATATGGAAGCAGTGCCTTTCCAATAAATTCATTGAAAGCTATTTGTACATTCTGCATGTCTGTTTGGGTAAAACATTTTCCCCGAGTAAGAGAGTTTTCACTGTTGTTCCCAGCTTCGCCATTAGCGGGTGGAATAGCGGGAGGATATTCTGAGACAGGACTTAGTGGGTGGAAAGGCTCATCAGCACCAACAGGTTCAACATCTTCAAAAATTGTGATTGGATCATTGTTAAGGACGTCCTTCCTCTATCAAATTTGACATAGTTAGGAGTGAATACTAAGGAAATATCTTGATCAATCAATTTAAATAAATTATAGAGACACTCACAATCTGATTCTCTTTGTGTATATAATGCGACCAAACATCACTGACTATTTCATCCTCACTTTCTAATCCAGCACTGTTAATTCGAAGCATGTAGCAGAAATTACCACCGTAAGTAGTCCTTAAACTTTGGTAGCATCCCTCCGAGCTACAATAAAAAATTAAACAACAAACACTGAAAATTTACGCGGAAGAAGAAAATATCGTGACAATGAGTTGATTCCAAGAGCTCCAAACCGATAAACGGAAACGCGAACGTAGAAAATAATATTGTACCTTGTAATATTATCTGCAGCATTATCATGCAAAATGAGGTAAAACTTCAGAGTGGCAGCGGGGAAAAACCAAGTGTGGGACCATTCTTGCTGATGCTGAAGTTGTAGTTTACTAAGTTTTCCTAAAATATTACTAATGTCTTCTGAGCTTTTGATTTCCGAGGCTGCGATTACCATAATGCAAGCTACAAATTGGTTCAAAAACTCATGCTGGCTTTGTTGCTGCTCCGAGTAAAACTTGAGGAATGATTCCCTCCATGACTCATACCAAGGTGTCAACCGTGGAACTTGTAACGAGTAATTATATGACCGTCCAGTTAAATTAAGTTGTTGAAACACTTCACCACTTGGATCTTCAGTTATTCCCGGAAATGGAGGTGAATTCTGACCCACAATATTCCCAAGGATTCGACGATTTTTCTGTGTATCATATTCCGCAGGCTTCCAAGTCGACAAATCCACAGGATAGATCCGTAATCCTCGGGGTGCAATATACTGACCGTATGGTTCTTGCCAACACACTAAATAATAAATAAAGACAGATTATACTCCAGAACCATTAATAAATAACCAAGAAAATGACGCCAACACTCGAAGAATTTAATGCAGTATGACCACTTACAATCAGTCGTTAAGGAAGTAAACGGCTGTACCAGCTGCGTAAATTGCAAATTATTTTTTTCACACAATGCTTGAGCCGAGGGTGAGCACAGTACAGCGATTCGAGGTCGAAACGTTTCATGGACCAATACTTTCGCAGGTTTTTCCATCCTGGCCATCTCTTTGATCTACTCTCAATACCTAATACCAACCGAATTCTTCGGTGCTCTGCTTACAGATCGACCCAATGACAATACAATTCCATAATCGGGTACTAAAGATTTGACCCACAAGACAAGGTTTTTTAATACCTTTATCCTACAGCAAATATTGCAAAAATCCTTCCTACTTCTCCTGACGTTATCTCTGATGCAATTTCCTTTTTTTAAATTCTTTTAATATCTTCCTCCCTTCTCGACTCAATTATTTCGTACAAAAATTCTTCTGTTTTTATTATCCGCTACCACTAACGCCTCTTATAATTCTTCTTCAAAATAAGTGTCACTTGCTCGACCGTACAGCAAGAATTTAGTAACTGTCCAATACACATCTAATTTAACTGCTAAAAAATTAAACACTTCACAGTTGAAGTTTCTAATATTGTAACTGATCTGTTGTTGAAATCAAGTCGTTAGCACCCCCACACAAGGGATCACATTTATTTGCTGCGGACAACCTCGACAAGTACTTCCACGGATGACGAAGGGTCAGAATTCCAGTCTTTATCAAATTCTTCAAATTCCTCCCAGGTTCCACATTGACTCATTGACTTCTACAAAAAATATAATATTCCCCACACCGTCACTAACATTTACTGTGTGACTGACATGTACTCGTTTCCAAAATTCCTCGACTCTCTAATAAAAATCCTTGTAAGTTTAGAGCACACTTTAGTTAATGTTTAACACAATGGTACTTTGTAATATAGCAACTATTAAGTCCTCCAGACTATCAGTTCATACTTCATCTCCAGTCAGATTGTAGTTTTATAGCTATTGCTCACTTATCGCAATATTCTCGTAGCCTCATCAAAATATAGAGAGAATTTAACACAGATTCACATT
>JAQFXU010002248.1:0-21971 GCA_034693705.1 Spatulosminthurus flaviceps
AATATCTCAATTCTCGCTGTTTACGAGAAGGGGGTCAAAATTGTCTCGTGTACGATTAACGAGATCGGCCAACTCTGCGTCAAGATAGTAGCGACTGTCGCTCATTCAGTTAGCCGGCGGATGTGTCCATTAAATTTTTTTTATTGGACTGTCGTTAATATTATAACTGAAGAAGACTCAGGGAATCTTTTAGAGAGAGAGATAGATAGATATTTCATAGGTTCTTCGCAGATAAAACCCTTGTAATAATTATGATTGTTCCTATGCTTTTCTCTCTCTCCCTCTCTCTTGCTGCTCGCATTGTTTAATGAAGATGGAAAAGGTAACTGTTCGCTGATTTGATTAGCTCTACATGAGAAAGGACCTGTGGCCAAATTCAAAAGGAAAATAGGCTAGGTTCATGTGGATATAACGTAATAAGTTGGTCATTTCTTTGCGGGTTATGTTTTTTTCTCTCTCTCCCTCCTTTCCTATAGTGCATGCACTTGGTAACAGTGGATGTTCACTGACTTGCTCACACACACAAACACTTACTACTGACACACACGCAGTCTTTTTCTTACTTATCATATTACATTACTACTTTTAAAGTTTTGGATGTGCAAATCATGATAATTCTCTTCCTTATCTCACGTATACACACTACTGCGGTTCTTTGATTAAGTGCATGAGGAACAGGGGAATCTCAATCTTTCGCCTTATACAATATACTAAGAGCAAATATATACTACATCAGAGTGTACATAATATACACATATGTGGACTTTTATTTGAATATCAAGGAGGAGAATTCATTGCAAGTTAGATAATAATCAAAGGTGTAGCTTTGTCTACAAATGAGCTTGTATTTCTACTTTAAAGACAAACAACCAATGTTTTAATGGCCTTTTCTGCTTGATTTACCCGCTGCCTATATCTTATACACTCATAATTATTAATTGAGCAGCCTTTTGGAATCAGCCATCATATAGAAATTGTGTACACGTGCACATTCAATATTTACATATGAGATACTTATATATCCTAATATGGTATTGTGTATAGTCAGAAGTCTGTAAAGGACGATAAATATTTAGTGCAGTATCTCCCCTGAAGTTGTGTGTAGTATTCAGTCAGAACGGGAGAAAACCCAAGCTTAAAGAAAAACATTATGGTAATATTCTTTAAGTACCTAGGGTTTTGTGTAGGTACTAACAATTTTTTTAGCCGGATTTGAAACCAAATGTAAATTGTTCTGGGCTTGTTCTATGCTGCCCAACTCTACCGTTTACTTCTTAAGTAGTCAGCTAATATGTAGCTGTATGTTTCATTGTAGTTTTAGGATGTTCGGGGCCAACTGCGTGTATGTTTGTAGTGGCTGTATACGCATCTCCTTGAAATATCTCTCTGGAGGTAGATTTGTTGTACACTATAGACAGCTCAAGATTATAAAATGTACAAAGAAAGGGCTCTATGTAAGGGCATTATGTAAAGTACCCTTGCAGTTATTAAGTTACTATTCATCTGGTATTGAATGCAAAGTCATTAGAATGCTACTACGGTATAAGGCTATATAGTGTTTATTGGAGACGAGAAAAGAGAGGATGTTAACTATTGTGAGTTCAGAGGTGTTGTTGGTAAAAGGGATATGTGGTAGGGATGCAGGTTTCTCTGATGGTTTAAAGTAAACTTTACTATGGAAATGAACTCATGCAGCCAGCCTTGGTGTATAATAGAGACCGTTGTTGATATATTAACTTAACCAGGCAGACAATCCTGAAATGGCCAACATTTGACAGTGTGACTTGACTTTAAATGGCAATAGGTTCGTCATTATCAGAATCATGTCCAACTTTGATCATCACCACGGTTTCATCTTTCCTCTCTTTGCCGCAGTATATATCTTAAGACTTGATAAATACTTTAATGATAACGATGAGTAAGTTAGAGTGGATGTGTGACTTTTAGCAACCTTGAATTTTATTGTTCATATCAACATCGCATCCACTTGCAAAGGTAATTGGGATTCCACGATCTTTCATGCTATTATATATACTGTTGATGTTCCCTGCTACTATTTACTGCTACCCACCCTACAGTCTCTTAACTGAATAATCTTCTTTATTCTATGGACCTGCAATTTAAATTTCTCACCCTGTCTCTCGCCTCTGCACATGACTCTCTCTCAAGATATTTGCTATTAACAATAATAAGATGACTCAAAATACAAGTGCGAAATTTCCTCTTGTTAGTCGAGTTGCACTAACATATCATCCTGTATGGAAGGGGTTAGCAAGAAGGAAAGGATTAATCTTTCGTGTGGTGGTATGTGTGTATTATTGTTATTGCACACATATATCATTTACTGGTTTTATCACTTGTTTTTACCGTATAAGTACATTTTTTGCACCTGGTTTCGTTATTGTCAATAAGAAAATCCATAGGAGCTCTTCTCTTATGTCTTGCAATTTTTTAGGAAGTCACAGTCGTGCATAGTATATAGGAAAGAACAAAACCAACTGTTGAACTCGAAAATGGTTGTATGGTTCGGGTAAGGTACTATGAATATACTGACGCCGACCAGAATTTTCACGACCAAAAGCATATGCACATCCATATTACATCCACACTCGTTGTAAGTCAGAAGCTGTAGTGTTCTAGTAATGCAGCCAAGTTAACAGCTCATGATGCCTTGTGGTTGAAGTTGTAAGAACTTCCGTATTTACTAATGCATTGTTGTTTTTCAATCTTCTCGTATGGTATATATTTGAGAAAAAAGTAAATCAGTTTATCAGCTGAATTATATTATATGGTTATCGTGGCCGACAAAAGTTCATTGCCTTTGTTTTATAGGGAAAGAGAGACAGAAAGAGAGACAAGAAGATTGTGAATCTAAATTGACGCGAAGTTGAAGGTATATATTGTACTACCGGCAGGACAAGACTTTTACGTTGTCGCAGCACTACTATTACTATTGTTGTGTTCGTTGGGAACTTATTCGTGTACATTTGTGCAATTGTTGCAGATAGAGTAAGATTTTCTGAAAGGTTGGGAATTAGAGACGCTTTTTATTATTTACCTACAAGGGAATAGATACTTATGACTTGATGAATCACAAATTGTGATGAGGATTGTGTATAGTACGGATGGAGAGACGGAGTTAGAGAGAGAGAGAGAGAGAGAGAGAGAGAGAGAGAGAGAGAAAAGACGAGGCACAAAAATGGTGGGAAGATTTCAGATAATGTGGGAAAGCTGTATAAATAGGGAGAATCAAGACAGGATTACAATAGTGCGAATACACTTATGCACGTAATGTAAGGTATACCAAGGGGAAAAAACGAGTACATGAACATTTATGGATGTAGTTTATAATAGAATGATTTGGTGAAAAGATTTTGTCGTAAAAAATAGGGACGCCGAGTATTTATAAGGAAATCGTTAAAAAAATTATTTGCGTGGATGTCTTCTGCTGGTTGAGTTAACTTTAAAGTAATAATAATAATTGTAAGATGGATGAGTTGGGACGTGTAGAATTGGTTCGAAGATTTATGTATAGAAGAAAATGTTGATTTTTTGACCCGTCTTTAAAGTCATAGTCTTGAAGATTAATTGGAGTGATAGAGAGGCTTGTAGGTGTTTGTCCTTGCACCTTGTTGCGTCCGTGTTGGGCTGCAAATTACAGTGTAGTTAGGAGCTACAAGTTGAATGTTACGGACAGAGAGAGAGAATTGCAAAAGAATGGAAAATTTGCGACGTTTCTCCTATTCAAGTCATGTAGGCATTTGCTCATACTGATTGTTTTATGCATCAAGTTCTTTTTGTTTTGGTTTTAGTTGTAGATGAGAATAAAAGGAATGAAAAGAAACACGTAGAAATGAGTTAAGGGATGGATGGATATAAATATTACGAAATGTGTCTATATTTGGTATTGAAATAATTATTTGATTTTTTGTCTTCTTTTCTTTTCTCTTCCTTCTTCTTGATGATAATAGATGAGTCGAGAAAAACGAGGGCCGTCTGCGCTCGAGGCATGGGCAAGACAAATTACTGATGGCTACAGAGGAGTGACAATTCGTAATATGACAACCTCTTGGAGAAATGGTTTGGCTTTTTGCGCACTCATCCACCGATATCGTCCCGATCTCATGTGAGTACACGTGAACGAAAATTTGAGGATTTTGCTATTATTCTGCGGTTTCAATTTAACTTTTTGTATAGAGGTGAAGTTTAATGTGATGATGAATTAAAATGTATGTACAGTAAATTGGTCCCTATTCAACTTTATATAGGTTATGAATTCTCTAACTCCGGCCTTTTTCCGTGTGAATGTCTGTTTGTAATTTGGTGTGAAAATGTGTTTTTGTTGTAATTTTTAAACCACTGAACCGAATTAATGATTGCTGTTACACTTTTTTTTTCTACAGAGACTTTGATAAATTGGACCCATCTGACATTATTGGTAACAACGCCTTAGCATTCGAGATTGCTGAGAGTAAGTTAGGCATCCCAGCACTACTTGATCCGGAAGATATGGTAGCCCATGAAGTTCCTGATCGTCTCTCTATCCTCACCTATGTTTCCCAGTACTACAAAGCTTTCAAGGATTTGCAGAAACAGTCCCCCATATCAACTCTACCTGATTCTGAAAATCAATTCAGGAATCGAACTGATGTTGTCAAGTCGAACTCTGTCAGCTCGGACAAGGTACGGAATGATTTTCCTACTAATATTCATATTAGATTTTATGTCAAGTGTGCAATTACTATTTCACAGTAACTGATTGCATCTGAGTGAGTTAGACAATAAGTAAAACTCATTTCGTTATTGTCTACTAGTGTTATGCGTCAGTTAGCATTTTTAATAGAGGTTAGCGTGGGAATTATTTAACTCAGCATAAAATTATTCTTAGCTCTTTGTTTCGGCTTTAAATGATGATGACGATGAGACAACAAGCTGTAGTAGCTTTTGCTACTCTATTCTATAATATGAGCGGTACACAACTTGCACATTGAGTCTTGTTTACCCTGTTAATGTATGGGGTCTAGTGTAGATAAAGTAACTTCGTCGTGCACACGAATGTATATGTTCATTTCAAGGGAGTTATTTACTTGGTGATGCTGACGAAGTAAGGTTATTAGGAAAGACGTATAATTGAACTGACTAGTAAAGCTTTTGTCAACTTTTAAGGACTAAACGTTACGAGAGGATTCAAGTAGCTGGTTTTTAGTACCTCTCCAAAAATAATTCGTGTATGCAGAAGTATTGTGTAGGAAGGACATAGCACTTCATTTCAAGTAATCATTCGTACAAACGAATAGTAGAATAACTGAAAGTATATGCAAGGAAATGATAGAGACGCAGAGTGTAATAATAAACATTGAGTTCGTCATGTTATTAACAATTTAGATAGACCGTGTATGTGTGTGCATCTCAATAAATTTTATTAGATGATAATAATTCCTGTTACTCAACAATGTTCGCTTGAGTCTCTTATTCTCTCATCTCTTTGTCCTGCACATCTGGTCCTAGTTTCAGCGGCGCTGCTACTATTTAGCAGAAAACCTATAAAGAATTACTCAATGAAGTTTTACAGTCGAAAGAATCCTCTGTCCCTTCTGACTTATGATTATTGGCTAGAGACCAATTTTCTCTAATCTTGTTAACTCTAGTAATTATGGTTCCAGTCCATATGTTTTTTGTTCTCAAGCTTACTTACTTAGAGTTGTGTGGAATATATATTTGTCTTAATCTGTTACTTTCCTTCTACAACTCCGAGATGAACACCATAAAAAATTCTTAACTTACGTGTTTTTTCTTAATTCTCATTAGGGATTATATACATTAGGAGGAGTCTCCTTGCCTTACTTGTTACTTATGTATGTATATCTATGTATGTAGCATGTGATCCTGCAGATGGGAATCGTGAACAATAATTTTATTTTTTCTCGGGTGAGAATTAAAACGCAAAGACAAATTCTTGTAATGATAATGATGCGCACACTTATCTTTACTAACAAAATGAAATATACGGCAAGATCTTGAGAGAGCATCTTCTTCTTTTTTTTGTCTCTCCTCTCTTTGGTCTCTTCGTATGTATTACATTTTTTAACATGATTATAATATTCATGAGAGTCGATTGTTTAGCTAATTCCCTCACTCACTCAGCAAAATCATTTAATATATTCACAAGGCTGGGCATTCACGACATCATGATGCGTGTAATTAGTGATTTGCATGAGCATCAGTACCAAAAAATATAGTTTGTTGCAAAAATGCTAATAGATAGAATTCGCAAAAGTGAAAATAAGTACATTATGGCTGTCAGGTTTGAAAGTGATGTGACCTTTTTTATCTTCTTCTTGTTTCTTTCTCTCTCTTTTTTAGACTCTCTGGGTTACATTATCTCTATAGGTTTTATGTACACGTTTATTGAATTTATTTAACATGATTTTTAAAACTCCCCATTTATTTATTCTTTTATGGCCAAAAGGAAATATACACTCCATCTTTTTTATGAGTATCTTGTTCATCTTGATGTATAAACCATTATTATTTACAAGATGAAGATGGTTTATATTGCAACAGTTGAGGAACTAGACATTGTTTCTTGCTTTTACTTCAAGGTATGGATTCTTAATGCACATATTGGAAACTTTTCCTAAATATTTTCACGTTGACTGTACTCTCATCATATCCTATTGTATTTCTAGAACAACTTTTAAAGTTTGTGTGTAGGGAAAAACTGGGGACTCTTTTTGTGGACATGAAGATAGAGGTTTGAGAGGTTTGTGGAACTGAGCATCTGTTCACGTACCGTATATTTGTACGAATCTGTGCGTGTTCGCAGTAAATTCTGTATGTTGTTGACATGCAAGGAAAGAAAAACCATTCTTTGTAATACGACTGAAAAATATACACAGATACTAATGGCATGCACAAAAAAAATTGGTTTACTTCTCGAAGAAAATATAAATCTTATCTAGTATGTATACAAACTCGACACTCACACTCTTGACTACTCTATGTTGATGATGAGAGAGGCCGGTACGAAAAAAAATCGCCTTAAGCCGGAAATGCTTTCTGTCGGCACCACCACCAACCAAATAATTATCTAATTCTCGTCGTCGTCATCTTATAAAGTGCATGTTTCTAAAGGTATCTATCTCTCTCTCACTCCCTCTCGTTGTCCTGCTTGTAGAAAAGTCTATAGAAAGCTTTTATAAAGTACACGACCCATTCTAATTAGTATGCATGAGCGTTAAAAAGGAATCACATAGGTTTCTTTTTATTTATTGATGATGTTTATCCTCATGTGTGCATGTCTCTCTCTCTCACTCTGCGTCTACATAGATACTTGACTTAATAGCATAATAATATGAAAAAGAGGTGTTTATATACGCAATACGTACTCTAATCTGGCAGGGATGGGAAGACTTGGAGATTTTCTCATGTCTGCAATTACATATTGTTTTATTATCCCTAGAGAGGTTTAATAGTAGTAATGTAGGGATATAGCTGCACACCTTCTAACCCTCACTAGGCAGTTCTGCTACTGCTGTACCTATATGAGTGTAATGTAATTGCATATTAAAATTACCGCTTACAAATAATAATTATTTAATTGATTTTTCGAGCATGCTGTTTTGCATGTGGAATACATACTGTATGCGAGGGTTGTAGGAAGTAAGGAAGAGAATAGGCATGGAAAACAGCTGAAGAGCTCTTCTATTATAGCTCCCTATATCCCTCTACCTACTTACTCCCTGATGATAGTATCTTGATAATTTGCGTGTGGGTATACCGGTTTGAACGGAGACGTTGATATTCATAGTCATAAAAACTTCACTTCCGGTGAAAAAGCTCTGAAAAATCCTTGATATATAAAGGGAGTAACAATTTAATCTTGGTGAAATGTATGGGAATTGTATGGTTTTTGATTGGAGACTTCTGTATATGTGTGGATCTGTATATATATTTTATATTACGTTGAATAAAATTTATGATCAATAAAGTTGTCGTAGATTTTATGGCAAATTAAAGTAAATTCGCCAGCTTTTTTTCCTGTTAGGGTGGTGTAGTAGAGGCAGGGAAAATGGATTAGAGTGTTTGTGTCTTGTGTGTAAGGTGTGTATCTATGTGTAAAGGAGAAAGAAATGAAAATACGGTATTGACGGTAACATCAATATAAATGTTTAAAGTATGTGTATAAAGCACAATATGTTATTTGTCATGTGTTTCTCTGAATATTCATTTAGAGATGGATGTATTGCTATGCTTGACTGATTTTTTATGTCTAGTAGACCCACGAGCTGTAGGATTTTGGTACGCTTTTCCTAGTTTCTTATTTGTTGGTCTTACAACCGTATATTTTGTGACTATATCATATTGCTTCACTGTGACTGTGTGGTGGGTATTTGTGTATATATTAGGTGATATGGTGCTCTTGTGACAGTCAGTCCTTAAGTTTCCTTTTCTATGTCATATCGTTGCTAGCAATAAAAGGTAGAATTTCATCTTTCATAAATATGTATGTATATGTGCAGAACAATTTGTATGTGTATATGAACACACAGTATGTATTCATAATAATAATAATAATAATAATATAGATATGTATTGACACCTTTACATAAATACATACGTGCAAGGAGGAGATTTGATAGCAATATAGAGGGGATTGTTTGAGCTTACACATTGCATTGCCAGTATAACAATGTAATAATACCATATGCAAGGAGTAACTGTTCTTTTGGGCTTTAGTAGTGTGACTAATCGCACTAGTAGGTTTTTACCATAAGATACTTTGAAGAAGTCTAATTGCTCCCTTGAGTTTGTGTCTCTGTCTCTGCTCGTATATTGCGTATACTTACACACCTTGTGACATGCACCTACACGTCGTACCACCTGAAAGTTTTATTTTTTATTCTGCTTTTGTATATGAATGAATAACGAGGAAATGATGTTAAGTGTATCTTAAATCTTGAGGGAAAATTATGATCAGGGCAATAATATTACTTGTTGAAAATGAGTCCTGTTAAGTTTATATGATGCATAGATAGACTTTTCTTTACAATAGCCATGAATGTATAGAGAGGATTTTTACAGAAAAGGATTATAGGAAATTTAGTTGATCTGTTCTTAATACAAGTAAACTGCTATGTGCATTAGTATGTGTACAAGCCATGATAATTACAATTTACTCTATTCGGAATAATGCAATAAAAAATGAAATGTATTTTTTTCCCAAAATTTCTCTTACATGTAATACTACTACGCTGTTGGATCCAACTAAATGGCATCTGTCGCATTCGCTGATCATCAATCGTCCCAAAACGTGATGTCTCTCCACATTGGTACGGTATTCTACTATTCTGATGGATGCTGACCGTTCCGGAAATTCATTTAACTATACATAGGAGGACAGTGGCGTGGAAATGATGGGTCAATATAAGCCTCAAATCTTTTGCCAGCCATAAAATTACGCTGCAAATCTACAATAATATGATTGTCTAAATAGGTAAGCAAAAGCTTTCAAGTTAGCATCCTGTGTTGAGTGTATAGTAGTAGCAGTATATGGCTGTAGCTTTACTTAGTGTTTGTATGGTTGTATTTGCATGCACAATAGTTCATTTTATACTGGTTGCTCTTTTCAATTGTAACTTCTTTTCAATAGTAATAGTATAGAATATTGTATACATGATGTATTAAACATGCATCCGTGTAATCGCATTTGGTATTCATTTTCATTACCTACTTGATGCATTGACAACTGTCAGTTCTGGTGTGTACACCCTAAAATCGAAGGAAGCGGATCGTTATATGGGCCTTTTATGTATGTAGGCTTACTCCCTATAAAAATGTTTATAGTTTAAACTTTAAAGTAGGAAACGTCGAGGCTCTACACACAGTTGCATTACTTTTATTTCGGTACTTTAAAATGTTTACTGGATATACATATAGGGCATACTTATGATTTGATAGGGCTGTTTGCTTATGTGGGATAAATTTTTGGAAGCACCTGTGTCAGTTTCAGTGGTTACTTCTGTAAAGTACAGATTTTTTTACCTCTGAACATAAAAATGAATAGAATAACGGGATTATGTTTTTTTTACTTCGCAGAAAAATAATCTTGTATTCAAAATATTGTGGATATTTGGAACGTATACGTTAATGGTGTTGTTGGGTAGTTGTAATTAGTGAAAATTGATTTGTTGGTTGAATAAAACTGAACCGTCAGGGTATTTTGTATGTTGGTGAAGAATAGAGCTGCTCTTTGGTGAGGGTTTTATTTTATGGTAGTCGTTAATTTTGTATTTATTATTTACTGCTTACGGTACATGCACACACACTACTGCAACAGAAAAACACCAACAAGAAGGAACGCATGGAGGAAAAAAATAAGAAGTCTGTGTATAATTTTAATGTGTCTGACTATGACATGACGTTTGTTGTGTTCCTCGACTTCTTCTTCTTCTTCTTTCTTGGTTGTTCAAGACTCTAGCAATATGTAAAAGGAGTTTAAGAGTGTATATAGTCGTTGACTGATGATGAGAGTGAGTGGTAGGAGAAGATGTAAGAGTAGTGAGAGAGTGAGCAAGAGCAATAAAAATGAGTGAATGGGTGCTGCCTGCACACGTGTATACCTCACAACAATAATCAGAATTTGGTGAACTCATCATAGTCATCATCATCATCAAGTCATAAGTTTCCTGAAGCTCTTTTGCTCTGCTCTCCCATGTGTATACCAGTACTTAATACTCTTTTAAGGTGGCACTTACCATCCGTCAAAGTACGTACTCATTACAATACATGTGTAAGTTGGCTCTAAGTTTTTAGTGGCACTCTTTTCCTAAATAATGTCAAAGGGATTAAAGTAGGACGATGTACACATGTTTTACTCCGACTCTTGCTGCTTCTCTGTCTCTGTCTTTATTTCTCTCTCTCTCTTTTAATTCTATATACTTCACCATTATTCATCAATAGTTTTTTTCGGCCCTGCCTCCGTGTAATGACCGAGTTTAAACATCACGTAGTAACTTTTTATTTACCAATCAGCATGCTAATCACGTATCTCAATCTGTCTAATCAAGCCACGTTCTTGTCCTAAAATACTTTCAAGTTTGAAACAAACGTTTTTTGCATGCAAGAGATGAATATTAGCATCATCCTTTTAAACGTTTTTCTACTTCCTTTTCTTCATCTATACATCTTTCTCTCTCTCCCTCCTTATGTATACTTTTCCTATAGTACACACATTAATATCAACCTGTCTACGAAAACAAAAATTATGAAATATTATGTTAGTTTTATTATTGTCTATAATATCATACAATGGTCGTGTATTTAAGTAAGTGCATTTTTTATGAGGCGTTCGTACTACATGCATTTTAAAGAATTATTTATTATGATTATTGTGCTGTAGATATTGCAATATTGTATTTTGTAGCTATATGAGATTGTATTGCGTTTTCTCCTGTCAAGGTTTGCATTAACTTGGTATTCTTTTATTATGATAAATCATTCCACAGGTTTTCTTCAATTCTTTTTCTTCTCTATATGATTGCGGCGGGCGGATGAATGCGTGACAATATGTGAATTGGATGAGGAGGAAGATGGAAAAAAATTATAATTACTTACATTGAAACAAGTTGAAGTGCATGTGGACAAGAACACTATATTATAAAAAATTGTATTCAGTTGAAAAAGAGAAAAACAGTAGCGGAGATAAGAAATAAGTGTTTGGAGTGAAAATTTTTGATCTTCCTCTACTTAACCATAAATTGCTGTACACTCGCGTGTATATAGTTGCTAAATTACGATTCGTTTCGTTCTTATTATTACATGTACTTGGATAATTTTCACTCTTGGTTTATATGATAGAAATACGTGAATACATATGTACCCCCTTAAAATAATATCCCCTTATTATAATGCAGTGACAAAAAGGCATGCTACGAGTTTATCATTATAGAATTTGAAAGATTTTTATCGAGGACGAATTTGGTGTTAGTTTTTGTATTTGCTGGCGTCGATTTGATAATAATTAATATTATACGCATTTATGGAAAGAAAGATATAAATCTTGTACAGATAATCTGTGTGTATGCCATTATATTGTTTTTAATCGGGAAAGTGGATTTCTTCTGCTTTTGAGCTTACAAGACTAGTTCTGAATGAGAAAGAATTTATATTGGTTGAAAATGTACTTCTAGTTTGTATAAGTAAGGAGGATGGCATATTAACAATATGCGTAGATAGAAATATGTAAAATTTGGTCATTTAATGACCAATAAATTACGAAGTTATTGCTGAAAGAGTTTTTATACAATAGTGTATATGACAGTAGTATATGTATAGCTGTGCGAAAGGTTGGAAAAAGGTTGACGTTTAATTTGTGTATAAAAAACTGAATCAAGTTTTTCCCTGGTGATTTTAATTTGACAACAGCTTTTACTAGTTGACAATAAGCTATATGTATACGTGTGTTTTGTGAATCGTTGCATGCCGGCAACCATCAATTGACAGTCACAGTATCTTGAAAGAGAGTTACTGTCCTATAACTATACACAACCAGTACTATACCATACTGCATCTGTACAGTCTACAACTCTTGATACCCCAACTTTGTGCTGCTCTGTGTTCAGTGTATTTATTGTTATAGTGAACTGAAGGAATAATCTCGCACCGTCCATTGTTTGATCCACGCTACTAGAAGTTTTTTGAGT
Source organism: Spatulosminthurus flaviceps (assembly GCA_034693705.1). NCBI lineage: Eukaryota > Metazoa > Arthropoda > Collembola > Symphypleona > Sminthuridae > Spatulosminthurus > Spatulosminthurus flaviceps. Next base: position 12,705 of record JAQFXU010002248.1, read on the forward strand.
ACGAACTGAAATTTATGACGGGATTCGATAGTAATTATTGTGTAGTTAAATTGTGAATATGAAGACAATGTACTGGCTTCGGGAAGTTTATTTGGCGTAACGTGAGAGCTAATAGACATGTTAGGAGAATAAACAGTTTTTATGCTGGCGGATCTCGAGCTGGATGATGATGATGGGAAGAAGATGGGATGAAGGGGAAAATGTATGGGAGGTAAAACCGATTTTGTTTTCCACGCTATACTAATGCATCTAGAACAGTGCCACTGCTACTGCTATGTAGTATGACTATTATTAATTTGTTGGAAATTATGATCTCCATCCATGGATGAAATCGTTGGGAGGGAAGTAATATGGGCGTTGAACGTTGAACAGGAAACCATTTCGGGAAATTACACAGGTTATGAGGAGGTTGCGTGTTACATTCATTTGTGTATGTCAGGGTGGATGGCTCTTGAGTATATAGGGGACTCGAAGAAGTCAGAGACTGTAATTGTCATGTTTGAATGGAAGCAATCATTAGGATTACAATTGTTGTAAGGAGAGAAGTGGGGAGACAGAGAGAGGAAGTGGGGAAGAGAAAAGTGTGTATATATTTTTATGTGACATTCAAACTGAATACGCCTTTTCTTCTGTATTGTTTCTTTTGAAAATATGTTTTAACTACAGAGAAATTTTTTGATGTGCGGGTGAGGGTTAGAAGAACCGTGGATCATGCTCCCTTTCTTCCTGTAGTAATGGGAATTATGGATGAAATATTTGCTCTCAAATGCTCTCTCCTATGTATTTTTTCAATGTAAATAATATGCCTGTAATAATTATAATTTGTTTCTCTCTTATTTTGAATTTTAGGATGCGATGGATTTTCTTATTGAATGTGGGTCCATTGGATGGGATATGGTCATTCAACTTGGTCGTATTATGATTCCCAGATAGTAGTCACGAAAGGCATGGTTTGCATTGTCCTGCACTACAGAATGCATGTCTAAAAACAAGATTATTCTCTGCTGCAACTAAAATTGTGCTCTTTACTTGACTCCCCGGACTGTTGGTACAAGATGATTAAATGATGATTGTGTTGAGTCAGAGTGACGAGAAATGGGGAAAACATCATAAAGGTTAGCATTTTTTCTCTCATCCTTTACACAAGTTATCGGGAACTACTTTGAACTCGATTAATTATGACTGTGCTTTATGTTGAAGATATTTATTAGGTCAGTAGTTTGTTTTTATAAAGAAATGGTAGTTCATGTTTTTATAACGACATAACGAGTATCCGTATGCTTGCTCTTAAGGATTCGTGTTAGATACTTAATGTGTATACATTCGTGGCACTAAAACAAGTATCTGTAATAATAACGGATGGATTAACAGGAGATGCAGGAGATGCGAGCATATCTGTATGGAAGCTGAATTTCAAGTGTGAGTGTTGATGGCAACGCCCAAACATCATCGACGAGGAGATATAGAAGGAACAAGAACAAGCTTCATCTTTATCCTTCTTCTTTCCCTAACTAAATAACCAGGTTTGTCTTCCCATCAAAATATTATTATTGATTTTATGCTGTTTGTCTCCATCTCCTACAGAGTAATCCAATGAGTTTGTTATACTTTGCAGATTCAGCTTGCATCCTAACTGCCGACAAACTGTTAGATTCATCTGACATGAGAATCATCGATGGAGTTTCTGATTCTAAACCAGTTAAAGAATGCCAATTATTGGAGTTTTACATGAATCTTGTATGCAGCGAGAAGACTACGACTATAAATCAATATCAAAAGTATCTCTCCAGTTAATCCAAGATTCTTTTTTGCTTCCTAATTAATTTTTTGCACGAAAGCTTTTGTTAAAAAATCATGTAAGACCTCTGAGTTGGAAAGAAAAATATGTGTAATATAAGGTAGCTCACGTGCTCAGTATACATATCAAGATGACAAGGAAGCAACAACGGTAGATTGAATCGTTTGTATGAAAATAATAAATAATTATTTAGTTGCTGATGTTTTCCTGAGTTTATTTTATCGCAAGAGTAGTTACCCGAGTATCGTAAGCAGTGCGGCAACCTGCTGCATTGTTGCATTAATGATCTTTGTAAGTGCAAAACTTAGTTGAGTCTTGAGACTTGTCTTGGTTGTGCAGGAAACCCTATTTGTTTATTTCGTAGCATTATGATTTTGTTAGTCTTTCCGATGAGACCATCATTACAAGACATATTCGTTGAGATCTGCTAATACATGCTACTAATTACCCCCATAATTTGATTAGAAATATTGGTGAACTTATTAAAATGACCATAATTAAAAATACCATTGTACTGTATGCGTACCAAATCTGTTTTGCTTCGTTTACGAAATCTGGATGTACGATCGAACGCTTTTCTAATATTTTTAAAATGTGAGCTCTTCTTTTTGTGTCAGAATCACGTATATAATTAAATGTGTGTGTACGAACTGATTTTAAAGCTTTCTCGTCGGGATCCGAACGTAGTAAATTAGTGCCGTAAGAAAAAAAGTAAGAATTAATGATAAAAAGTTCAGGTGTGAGATGGCTGGAAAACTGTATCCGGGCGAGCGCAATAATTTTGTAAATGAATCCAAGATTCCAAGTCCAAGTCTGAACATGAGTCAGAAGTAAAATGGATTACCCTACATCGGTCCAAAGACACGAACTTAATTCATTTTTCTTCCTTCGGATGTCTGAAGTATTATTTTATAACTGCAAAACATGTTTCGTTCACAAATGCGTTTTACTGAGACTTGGTTTCTAAGGAGGATATGAACATGAACCATCAACATCAACAGTATTTTGCAGTGTTGTGTGAATGTTACAAAAGCTTTTAATCTTCAACGGATGAATTAATCGTCGTTCGTCTGTCGCTCTCTTGAAAATTAGTAAATATTCTGGAACGCTGTGTTCATTATAGAACAAATTAATATTATCAGGATACTCTTACAGAGTATACAGTAGCCTTACATCTCTGCTTGCCGAATTGTATTTCAATTAATCAGAAAACTGCAGCCCGCTTATATATTTAAGATGCCTCCTCGTTATTTTAAAATAGTCCAGATAAAAATGGTTGCAAATATTTTACCTTGTGGACAATGCTTGTCTTTGCATTGCTCTTGCTAACGATCCTCAGTTTTCTATTCATGTTTATTAAAGCGCTTTAACTATAGTTTAGTCTCATTTTTTAATGCAACAAGTTGTTATTATATTTAGCGTTATAATTATTACTGATTTTAGCTCTAAACATACAAATATATTACGATTGTTACTTGGTTCTAATAAACAAGGAAAACATTTTATACACAAATGTTTGCATTAAGGCTATCCTGGTTTTCATCTGCTTGATGTTTTTTACAGTACTATTTCAGGAATTCTACTTGTGGATTCAAAATATTGAAAATATGCAGATGTCAGGTGCTGCAAAATTTTGATTTTTGAAAATGTCACTTAGGCATGTGCGATGTTTAAGCGACGTCGTGAGTATACCCAAAAAGATTTTGTCTCAGGATGAAACCGATCTATACGTAAGCGAACAAAAAATTCTATGCGGTAATTATTTTGTTGTCGAATTTTCAAAGAATTTCCCCAGTGTATAGTGTCGATTGTCGATGTTCTGTTTTTTGTTATTCTGGCTTCAGCTACCACCGCTTCTATAATTTTCCAACAATGTTTATCCGCGTGAGTCTATTCCAATAATAATTATATTTTTACTAAAATCAAATTAGTGTTATGTAAATCATAAGCTCATTGTCAGTTTACTTAGTTTTCACTTTTCTCACATCTTACTTGTTTCTGTATAACTTTAGTGTGTAATTAGAATTATTACAGCTGATTTCATCGAACTTACTAACATTGTTTTTAAGTATGATACTTATAATTTTTTACTCTACAATATGCTTGAGGTTTAATTACATACATATACTGAAGTCCAATTTAAGAGTAATTTTGAGTAAAAATTATGATCGCTATGATAGTCATTTATAGATGAGCAATCCTGCGCGTGGATAATCACATTGCAAATTTGATTCACTAAATATGTGAACTGTTCTGAAATCTAACGGTTAATAAATTTTTAAATTTGTATATCTATGTCAACTTGGCGTAAGATCTTATATTTCCTTTGCTTTATTAAAAGTTGGAGCATTTTATAATTGTCGTACATTTCCTTTAGTACATTCTTTTGTATATGTGTGGATGGGTGGTGACAAATGGTATTTAACTCGATTTGCCTAGCTGAACTACGTATGGTTAAGAAACAATTATCATACAGGTATAACTGCTTCTCCAAAGAAGTCAGTCTTTGCAGTATACTGCACTCAGTCCTACGTGCCTTGACGATTTTTGTTTACTAAAATGTTTAACTGCACCTTTGATAATTTGAACAAAACAAATAACGGATTTTATCGCTCAGCCAAATGAAACATTTTGATCTAGTGGTTGGCCATGGTGAGAATGAGAAAACCTCAACTTAGTAACGGTAGCTAAAGCTCCATATTTATCGGTAAAAATCATGACTCATAATTTGTGGAGTACCTGAATCCCTTCTCGACAAAATTGTAATTATTACTACTTCACCCCGAATTTCATTTTTATTTATGGCAGATCTTGAAGTACTTTTCACTGTAGGTTACAATGCTAAAAAGTTTTGTTACGATTTTTTTTACTACCACAGTAAATGACCAACAATGCTCAGCCCAGTTTATGCAGATTGTCCATACCATGATATGGAAAGGAATTATAAAATCAACTTCACTCTTTCATTCTATGGACGTAACGTATGATTACGCCCGAGTTAAATACTTGTACTCATACCCAGGAAAAATTATTACCTGTGAGTCATCTGTGAGATTGTAGTAGCCTGCAAGAATATTTTATTGCTATGGTCTACTTAATATTTTGGCTGAAAAGGCTGTAAAAAACCTACACACATGCATACAATCAATAACCAAGGTTCCATGCATACAAATATGCACATTGATTGTGTACACAAGCAAATAAATTATTCGAGATAATTAGATGGCTGTCCCGTTAATCATGTTTATTATTATTACCAGCGGTAATCATAATTTAATAAGCGTTATGTTGAGTCCTTATCAGATTTCCCATTCCTTGAATTGCAGGCTCTGCATCCAACTTCGGGATTATTGTCGACATTTCTGAGACCTTAATCACAGGTGAATAGCAAGTAAATTACCTTATGAGTACATAAGCATTGAGTCAGGTAAGTTTTCTATCTCAGTCCTTAAGTGTTCAGTACACTCTCCGTACTCCGTAACCTGTAATAGTAATACCTACTTATCCATAATAACATCATCATAGCAATTAATGCTCAAAGCCCCATGAGTTTAAAGTTTAACAATATTGATAAAAATACCTTAAATTCCCAAAAATATAAAATCATATAAATTCCAAATTCCCAGGAGTTCTCCGTAATTACAATTTGCAATTTAATAGATTTACTGATAATATTTACAATTACTATGATAAATTGCTTGATTTTATTGACATTAAAAAACGACCCCACAAAAATTACTGTTCATTGGGATTTATATGTATATTTATTCATAGGTGTTTGTTATTATCATGTGGCAAATGCTATACAGATAGCTTGAGGTTCTCAAGCACCACACATATCAAGTCCAAAATGGTCAATTTGCACGATTATGAAATATGACAAAATTCTGATTTGTGACTCTTAGCTTTTGTTCACGTGTATGTACGCACACACTTACTCAATCGCTTCTAGGCAAGGTACATAAAAATCCTTACTTGAATAAATACTTTCGTGAAAATTATGAAAAGAATTCTGCTTTTTACTTATTACAAACATGTCATTGCCCCAAAAATTAAATATGTATGTGTTTCTAAACAGAAAAGGTAGTCATGAGATAGGCTCGTTCATGTAAACTGTCTGACCTTCGTAATTAAACCTAAATATTTTAACCCTTTGGTGATTAAAAATGAGGAGCATAATAGTATATATTACGTGATATTTTTGAAGAGAAACCTTATGGTTTTTCTCATTCACTCCCAGCCCTCGCACTGGTCAGATTGGTCATAGACGCATTAGCCATAATTTTACTTTTTATTATTATTACCTTCACATTTGCTCTCACGCAAACAGTATTCATCAGGAGTTTTGTATGTCTGGCATAGAAATACATTTTCTTAAAACAGTGACGATCTAACAACACGAATTTAATATTGATTTAATCTCTCCCTCTGATTTACAACACTTGGTCCATTTACATTTCATGTTCCGAGGAATCTACAAGAAAAAAAACATTTTCATTTCTAGTAAAACTCCATCTCGTATTAAAATAATAATAATAATAATTAAAAAATCAAATTAAATACATACTAATAAATTAAGTACTTTTTACATTGAAATCATAAATGAATAAGGTCTGGGTCACAGGAGAATGAGTTGCCTTCACAGCACATTACACCTTAGCTAATTGTCTTTTAATTTCTAAATTATTGTTTTCCTCAATTTTATTCACACACGAATACTTCATCTCTAGCTACTCCTCTCTTTTTATAATACAGAGATGTGCAGTACTGTACATCTGGACGGTGATCTTAATTGTCATTACTAGAGAATAAGACTCACAAAGAACAGCCTCTTTCGTTCAAAACAAAAGATGGTTTTTAGGATGAAATATCCCTTATTTCTTTATGCTAACAATAGGTCATATAATAAGTCCATCTATTTTATTATTCTGAGATTACTTAAAATTCTTGTGTTATTTATGTCACTCTGTTGAACAATGGAGCTTCTTTTTTAAGACTCCACCACACTTGTAAACAATGTCGATGCTATCAGAGGTAAAAGAGGTAAAGAAAAGAATCGTATTCATCTATTAGTATAGGCTACATATTCCTTGCTGAATACCTAAGTACTCGTCTCCATACTCAATATAAATATTTCGCATTATTTCCACCCTTCCTTTTTTGCTCTCTGTATTATTATGCATGCACATCATGCATGTACATATGTACAATATAAATATAGGGAAGGGTTGAAGTCTGTCGATAAAGGGTAAGATATGATTGTCAAAGAACAAGAGAAATAATATTATTTTTGTGTACTCTTTCTCTCGTACATCTCTCCACATTCCTTACCCACATATATGTAACTCAAAGGTTTAAAAAAAGCAATTTAGCTTACCAAGCTAAGAAGTCCTATCATATCTATACCTAAATATTTCAGAAATTAAGTATCCGAAAGATTCCAATTTACGCTTTTATATTTTATATGTACAACTCTCAGCATCGTATAAAACGAGGGAGATAAATCAACCGAGAAATATATTCAAGGTATAGATTTTTATCCCAAAGCTGTAACATATAAGACTTCCTCTCCCCTCTCGTACTTTTACATACCCTATAGTAAAAAAATAATATTCCTTAAAGTATACGAGCGTAGACGAAAGAAATGGACCAGGAGAAAAATGTTATTAATTTTTAAAGTCCCCTGATTTATTTCTTTATTAGTTTTCCCTATCTCTCCTATCTCTTTCTCTACTAAACACTTACACAAATGAACATTGAACGGAAATAAGATTTATCGTACGACGCCTTTAATTACATGAATCACCATTGAATTCACGGCAGAATTATCCTTGAGAAAGGATTCACCTCAGGGTATATACATACATACTTTTTACATAGTGAGGAATATTTTCAGTTATTAACTATAAAACTCTGTATCCGTGCACACCAAGCGAATAAATTACTCTGTGGAGAGACAAGAAGAACCATGTGTAAAGACATGAGTCCTTGGGTCCGAACTGTATCTTCTTATATAAGGCAATTATTATTATACGGAGAACTTATTAAATTCAATCAAATCCTCACCAACTGGAAGCATCTTCTATTATACTTTACATATTAACTACACAACAAGCTCCCCATCCTTACTACACCATTGTCAATAAGTCAATATTACCCTGTGTTTTGTATACAAGTGTAAAGGAAGAGAAAAAACATTGAAATACTGTTAAGAAAACCAGTTACATGCAGGACGACAGTATCCGTAAATTATGGGTCAAATTGATGTAATCAATAGAGCAGACGTTTTCATTTAATCTTGCCCTCGTCCTTTCCATATCCCCAAGAAAATTATTCTTTCTTTTAGTTTTATTTCTATACCCCGAGACTCAATCACTACATGATTTTTTGTTCTCTCTCTCTCTCTCTCCCTCCACTTTATCAGCACCCATATCAGTCGTCATTGATGATTGTGATTCTCTTCACTTTGCACATACAGAAGGAACTTTTTAACAAGTTGCGGCTTGTTGAACTTATTAAGTTGGAATCTCGCAAACCAACAAAACAATGATGATTGTTGTTTTTTTTCAACGATAAAACTGATTACTGTGGTTTAACCTTTCTTTTGTAATTTGAATATGTAAAGCACTACGTGATCAAAGATCAATTTTTTCTACCCAAAAGCCGCTGCGCTGTCATCTACATATTTATTTTATTGAACCGTATACCGTATCTATTACCTGAGGATCGAGGATCCTTCATTCTATATATGCATTTATTCAATATTAAATATAATATAAACTTTTTCCTACATTTATACATACTAGGCACGCACATATATGACGGAATAGGATATATTGTAACGTTATAGAATGAGAATCAGTTGAGAATATTAATGATTTAATGAATGATGAGTGTTACACTATAATTATTGTGATCAGTTCATTGAAGGAATTATTAAATATTTGAGTGTAACCAGTTATCTGTCATTTACATGTAATTATGAAGAAGTTACTGCACTACCGCCGATACACTATATAGTTTACTAAGTTTACTTACGTTTACAGTATTATTTAATCCTTGATCTTTCAACTGGGTCAGTTTAGCGCGGTTACTTCATACCCATGTGAGAGGTGTAATTATCTATGATTTTCTACAGGATTGACATGATTCCACATTGAGTGTCAAAAGATTTAGGACGGACTGAAACGTTATCCGTTATTTTCCAAATGATAGAGTTGGAGAATTCTGATGATGGACTTTGTACATATAGGGAGGGAGAGGGAGCTACAACTAAAAAAGCTCCGTTTGTTTTAATTACAGAGCGCTCAATTCTATAACATTGCATTGTTAGGAAAACAAATATATAAAAGAAGCGTTAAAAAATATTTGCATGTATTTGTAAACGAAGTAAATAATGTTGCTGGGCTTTATCAATGAAACTTTGTGAAATTACCTACCTTTAATTTCCATGTTAAACATGTAAATTA
>JAQFXU010002249.1:0-21967 GCA_034693705.1 Spatulosminthurus flaviceps
AACCAATTGAATCAGGACGTTGCGTTCTACGTTTGTACAACATAATGTACATAAGGACGAACCCCATCATCATCATCCCGACGATGAAGCTTTTAGTAAATAAGATAACGATATTTTCTGCTTAACAGAAGCCTGGATTGCTAAAGAATACTAAAGATGCCGATAGAAAAAGTGACCAAATTGATAACATTAACTGTGTCTGAAGAAGTGCAATGCACGAAACCGTTGCACAAAAACAATAAAAATTAATAACTGTGCCAGCTAATTGGGATCAAAATTAATCTCAAAATTTCGGTGAGTCCTATATCCTTTCCTTGAACGATGTATTATCACTCACCTGCGTTTATTTTAACACTTACAACATTAAATTATATATTACATTTTGCATTCTACCAAAAATGATGGAAACCAGCAGAGGAAAAATGACTGACTGGATTTGGATAGGTTGCAAGAAAATACTAAAATATGAAGTCATGAAAGAAACGACATTTTACTGTGTATAATAAAAATAACTTGTGTCAACTCCAATAATATGAGTTTTGTTGTGCATTCTTACACAAAATTAGTAATTTCTGTATTTAATATAGCTGAAAAATATAATGGTGAAATATATACCATGGTCGACTCAATGCAAGGATTGGTAACCTACAGCAAAATTCTACCTCAGAAACAGTTTGCGGGTGTATGTTCAATCAAAGAGGAAAGATTTTGGTTAAAAATATTACATAAATGAATGAAATATGGTACAAAACCGATTGAATATGATTCCTGCTCTAATAACTCGCTAAGCCCGGCTCGATCGGATGCGGACGAGAGGTGATAAAAATCACAGCCCTTGAGATATTACCTTAAATAAAATAAAAATTACACCAAATAATAAAGTGCATTTTAATTTATTCAAAGCGGAGCATCCTACCCACACTCTGCATTGTATAATTTATAATGGTTTATACTTGTAATTTATAACGCTATTATTAATTAAATTTTTATGTAGGTGAACACCCGGGATGAATTTAATCAAGGAACTGGCCTAAGTGCAATGCTAATTGTAGGAGGTCCTAAAGCTAACAATAATAATAATTCCATTCCTATGAGTAAGTATTCGGCAAACTGATTAAGAAGTTTTGCCACTATTCAAGGATCAGATTGAAGCTGCCACAAGGGTACAAAGACTATGAAGTACATCTACTAAATACGTATATCAACAGCCAAGGAAAAGTCTATTGGATAAATATGGAGAGGAATTTTTTGGGGATTATTAATTCCGACAAAGTATATATATGCATCTGCATAAATAAACCGCTTCCCTTCAAATTACCCACATCCATCACCAGCCTCTAAGTATGAGCACCAGAGAGTAGAAAGATTGGAAGTAACAAGTTAAGAGAAAAATTACAGTAACTTTGGCTAGAAGCATCATCGGAATGTGTTCTCATTGCATGAAGGAGCCTCCATTAACGTAATGCATTTTGCTCTTTTTTCAGCCTCAAAAACTTGACCAACCTCACAATTAATTAAGATAGGAAAAGAAAATATGGGTACGCTCATAATATATAGTCTTGGAGCTTAAAGTATAATAATTACAAGATTAATGTTGAATGGTTTCGGGTAGACAACATATGTATCCTCACATGTTCAACCATAACCCAAGAATTTGAATATTTCACAAATGTTATCACAACATAACAACATTACTTGAACCAGAAGAAGAACAAAAGCCCACAGCTTTTCCCATCTCAACACAAGTTCCACCATAGGGGATGTTATTACATAGTATTTGTCTGTATATGTATATGTTTGTCTGCCTCTTGTGTGCGTACAATTCTTCCGTATGTACAACAGCCCGTAAAGGTTCAAAAGCCCGAAAGAAACACACGTTGACGTTGAGGGAGAAGTAGCCGCATAGTTGACGGCAACTCCTAAAGACCTCACCGCTCCTCACATTAAGTATCTATATACACACATAATATATATGTATTTTATATCCATAGTACATAGATTTATGTATCTACACAAAAAAGTAATCCATATAAGCTCTATACTTGGCTTTTAATAGTAAATAACAATAACTTGACGATTCATTTTCGCCATAAAATTCTGCAATGCTTTCAACGGATTAAAAAATCATTCCCTCGTCATTTCATTTATATGTGACCAACGTCTACTGTCACAATGACCACACACATTTATCTACATACTCAAAAAGCTTCTTTCAAATATGGTCTCTCTCTCTCTCATCCCATCGTTACACATTACTCTCCTCTCCTATCACACATCATATCAGCAGTCCACAGCCTCAGTTATTTATTTGCATTTTATTTCCTTTACCTTCATTCTTCCACCTTTTTTTACCAACCACCAAATTATACCTATACAGTTGAAAAAGTCAAGTTTACACCTCCCATATGCAAACTCTATTGGCCAATGTTATGGCAGCAGTAGCAATAACAACAGTTCAGTTTCTAAACACATATGTACACCTACTGATTTTATCCCTTCGTTCAATATATACATAAATTTATGTAAGTATAACTGCAAAGTAGTAAAAAAAAATCTCTACTACGGCTTTCTTTAAATTCTGTATGTATGCACAGCGATATTTACATACGCGTACATTTATTCTTCAAGTATTGAAAAAATAATTATTGTTGCTCTCAGATTTATTGTGATTACTGCGAACCATTAATAAACTCCTATAAGGTGTATAATCTATGACTTTACGACAAGTGGGCTGGTGACTACTTTTCAAGCCAACAGAATCCAAACAATAGATCCAAATCGTTTTTTTCTTCCTCTCTCCACTGTATACAATAGGGACAGAGCCTATGTATATTTTATTTACTCTCAAGAGACCATGTCATATTGTTTCTATGGTCAATACATTTATGTACATATAAATACTATAGCTTTTCCTATTATAAAATACATTTCTGCACAGCTACTGATTCTAAATAGCCATATAGCAAAATAAAAAAAGATGGGATATTTATTAGAAGCTTGTTCCCTTGGACATCGCGGGCATTGTATTTTTCTCTCAACATCTCTCTGACAAGGATCATCGTGTATATGCAAGGAAGCATTATCTAATCTCTCTCTTATAGTTTCCTTCCCTTTCTCTCCTGATATTTTTTTTGATAGGATTTTTCAAGAGAAGTTTCTCCCTTGTTTCCATTGTTACTTTAGAAGTTCACGACTTGAGCCTTGTGTGTGCATATACTTTCCATGAGGATTTATTACCAAAGTCAATAATTATTATTGGGGGATGAGTCGGGGTAAAGGACTCTATTCTTTATTCTACACCCATACAATGTACTATGCGAGATGATGAAGAGAGAAGTCTCCTTATATCCACATACACACACAAACACTCATACTCTATTCACTTGTAATGTATTCAAATGTAATGGAGACCCTTTATCAATTTTGAAAAATTCAATAATAATTCTTCAGCCCGTAAATTGAAATGTTAGGAGAGAATTGAATGGAGATGGAGGAAGAGACACACACGTTATATAATGGAAGCGATAAAGGGATTGACGGGTTGATGGGATTCCTTAGAAATACTAGGAATAATTATTGCTCCTTTATACAAAAGAGCTTATCTATATGTATGGGACGAGAAATGCATCAAGAAAGAAAAATTGGATGATACAAATAATGGAGACAGGAGGAATAGTGATGTAATTAAAGCAGAAAAGACGATTGGGAGAGATGGGAGAGGAGATATTGGTTGGATGTTGTTACAAATTAGTGGGAACAAATTACATTGAAATGTATACAATTTTGTAGAACATAATGTTAAAATGGAATTATTAGGTATAGAGAGAATTTTAAAATAAATCCTCTCTTGAAAGAGAGATGAGAGAGAGAAAAAAACAAAAGCAGGGGCAGAGGTTAAGTGTAATTAATTCCAGTTGAATAATTTAGCAGATTTTGTGACGCGATGGATGGCGGACGATTAATCATGCACACGGACTATAGTGATTATTGTGAACGGTAATGGTGAAAATACGAACTAGACGAAACCAGCCACTTGAATTGGTAATCAGATTGTTATTGTGCAAGGAGGAAACCAGAATCACCTGTAAATTATACCGGGGCCTGGCCAATTACATGAGCAGATCAAGTCTTTGAAGAAAGTCCTGGTCCTAAACGCATAATATAATATCCTCCGACAATATTAAAAATCCATGCATTTTTTAATGCACTAGAAAAATCCATGTCCACCCTGAAATCAAATATAAAGTAATATATGATGGTGGCCCTCTGCTTCCTTTTAAAATAAAAGAGCAGTATACTTGAAAGAAAAAAATAAAGGGTAACAAGAAGACGTGAATCAGCGCGGTTGTTGAAGGAGGAAAAAGATGACGACCTATTCCTTGAGGTGTGCAAGACCATGTAGACAGGGAGCAGGTGTGTGTGTCTCTCTTTCTCTATATGTGTGATATTGTGTAGAAGAGGAGCAAAATTAAATCATCTTTTCTACTCCTTATCATTATCCCCTTCATGTACATTTCTGTGTGAGTAAAGCTTCTCTGATATAGTTACAATTTACCAACAATAATAATTTCTCGACTCTACCCAAAAGCATTATTATAATTTACCATTAATTTCATGAATGAACAACAAACTTCAAGTTGTTCTCTAACTTTTCAACAACAAGGTATATTATTTCCCTCAGACTCATACAATAATCAGCGGAGAGTCAGTCATTCAAGGGACTTACAATAATTAACTATCAATCTATATAAAAATTCCTAGCTTATTATTCCGCTCATATAAATGCATCCATGCACATTTTATTTCACCCCTTGATTACTCACAGATTTACATTCCAGGAGTGTAATCATAGTTTTATTCCCATCATTTATCCCATTAATTTCTCCTACCTCTACAACATATAAACTTTGATACATGTACAAAACATTCTACATGTATAGGAATTTTTTTTTCACCCTAATTATTGTATGCAGGTAAAAAAAAATTCATGACCATCCTTCCTATAGCTTCTTCAACCTTTTATCATCCTTCCAATATTACTACATAGTTAAATTAATCATTAGTATTATTGAAACAATCTTTGAACTTGCATTTGATACTCCAATTATATTGATCTGATTCTGTGAGTTTCAAGGGTTTTAGCAATAGAATTGAAACCTTATTTTTGTGGGTGTATCATTTTGACTTAATATGATATTACATGAGAAATTGTGGGGGATCTACTTGTACAGGTTTTTCTGAAAATATTTCTATATATTATTTACATTATTGCTTGTGAGCTGAAACAGTTAATTGATTGTTTCGAGGGCCAAATATTTTATAATAATGTTAGAAATGTTGGGGATAAATGTTTTTGGAGGAAATTGAACGTAACAAAGTTTAAGAGGATAAGGACCAAGAGGACAATATGAGGGAAGATGTAGTTTAAGTTTGGATAGATTTCAAAAGTATACAGATGAATAAGTTGAGATTTCCTATTTGACACGAGAATGATTTCAATCTTGAGAACAAGTATTATGTAATAAGGTAGGAAATGTATATAGTAATACGTATGGGATACTGTGGTAGTTAGGTAGAAATGTATGTGCGTACATATTTGGATAGTCCACATTTTAGGGTTTATAATTTGTAATTCAGAGACTTAGACAGAGTCAAAGGAATGACACATGATATGAGGATGACGGAAAGGTTCAAATCACTTGAGTGAGTTTGACGAATGGCACTTTCCTACTTACTCATCTTATCCATTGTGATCAGACGTGGAATAGGGAAGTTTTTTTTTCATTTGTCTCCAATTCCTAATTTCCGTCTTCCATTTCTCTCTCTCTCTACCCTCACTCTCTTTCTTTCTCTTGGCCCTTCTTTCGTATGAGGAATATTAATTCCCAAGAGCCCTCCTCTTGTCTCCAATCTACCAAGTAATTCAAATAAACTCGAGTGACCAAAGGTGATTACGGGTGGTTCATTCCTACGTGTACAATTTAATAGTAGGAAATTTTAAAAAGATACACATACACACAAAAATGGTCCAATAATAAATTTCAGAAGTAAAAATGAAAAGTCGTAAAAATGTATCATTTGACTTTTACATGGTAAATAAAAATATCTTGTTATCATGTCGATAACAAATTAGAAAATAATTTGATCTTTTTAATATTAGAGTCAAATGAGATTTAGAGTATTGTAAATGAGAAAATGAAGGGGCTTTCTCAAGACGAGAGGATTCAATGGCTTGAAATTTACTGTTTTCACGTGGTGCTAGTAGTAGCTGTCGTAGTATCGTTGGAAGAAGGGAAGAAAAGGCAAGGGATAGTAAAGTGAAACTGTACAGGATAAGATGTATAAGGTTATTTTCTGTACACAAGCTACTCATCGTGGACCAATTCAATTTAAAATAGTTCCCACAACATTTTATCAGCCTTCAGCATCTTGAAAATGTTATTTTTTTTTCGGGGGAAAAACAGAAAAAAGTCAGGTATAGGAAAAGAAGTTGTTATAGAAAAGTCTACGCAGGATATTTTTGTCTTCAAGTGGTTTTTTCCAAAGTGTACGTCATCTCGTTTGGGCCTTGTTGTTGTCGTTGTGTTAGACATAGTGAGCTGCCCATAATCTCGACCGTTTTATGTTTTATAAAGGTAGGTGGTGTGTGTATTATGGCAGGCGTGTATCTTTCTTTCTCTCCTGAGTACTTTAGTGGAATTGGATTGAAAACTCATAGAGGAGAGAGAGAATAAGCATAAGCATCAAGGAAGAATAAATGGTTCTATCCACCTGTTCTTATTTTCCCTTTTTGCTCGAACTTTCAACCAATGAAACTTCCCTAGAGCCTAGGTTATAACAATGTTAGAAAAACTTTATAGGGCGAAAGGCATTTTCCAATCTAATATTATGCACGTAAATTTTCTACTCATGTGGGTTTTCCTTTTGAACCTCTTTACTCTACACAACTACACATTTCTCTCTCTCTCTCTCCATTTATACGAAGGACATTCATTATTACATGGTAAAATAGATTTTTTCCACACCAGCCTATACTTTTATATTGCATTATTTATATTGTCATGAATTATTTGTTAAAAGACTGGGCTGTGTAAATTAATTAACAAGCGTAGGTGAAAATCTTGTACTGTGAGTATGAATGGAATAAAAATAAAGAGGTAAATATTTTACAATTAAATTCCCTTAGAGTTCCCAATATATTAAACTTAGCAAGTAGAGAGGAGTCATAAGTGTAAAGAGAGTAAGGAAAAAAGGAAGCAATTTAAACTCTTAGGATTTGCTCTGAGTGAGTAAAAAAAACATCGTTGGAAGGAATGAGGAGGAAAAAAATGTAGTAAATGTAAAAATGTATGCGTGTGTTTTAGCTACATCGTACATATATGGCGTACTGTGTACAGTAGAATTATGGATCAAAATAATTTTATCCCTTGGATGTATGCATATATGTAATTATAATAGAGATTGAGGATTTTATAGGGAACAACATAATATTTTGGTGGTGGGTAAAGTAGGGAAATGTATGTATAGGTATGGATATGCTTAAGAAGCAATGTTGACGGTCTGAATGGTGAGCTTCTGCTGCTCTGGAAGAGTCAAAAATGTTTGGGCAGAACGTTTAGTTATTAGTGAAGTGGAAAAAGCACGTGGAGCTATATCAAGAGATTGGAGACTTACGGCAGGTAAGTAAGTAAGAAGTAGTAAGAACGTGAGTAAAAAGTCTTATACGTGGAGTTAGAAGGAATAAAGTGCAAGGGAAATGCATGGACAGAAAAAGTACGTACATGCGACCTATCCCCTTGACCCCTCAGACTATCTCCATAAATTCTAGAAAATGTTTCAGACTTATAATTTATACTACGATTAGGATGAGAAAAACTCTAGCTAACTTGAGATTCGTGGTATATCTTCAGCCCTTTACCTCACCTTTCCATGGGATTAAAGAGACGAGGAGTACCAAAAACCACGTACGTATTTACTACACTGGCCATCAACGAGCTCTTTTTACTCATATGGTCCATGTAGAAGGAGAGGGACTCTCGTCGTCATCCTTTCTTTAAAGAGAGCTTCTCTTCTCTCCATAATAAAAATACACATGTACTTACTTCTACATATGTGCCAGCACTCATTAAAAATCCTAGTCAACTACACCTTTTTCTATTTCTCCACCAACGTCTCCAAAAAATGTTTCTTCTCTCTCCAGATGCACTTTATGGCTTCGGATCATTATATGTACGTGCTATGTTGAGAAAATCCAAGCCATATATGTGTATTACATTACAATTCCGCAGGTTTGGCTACAATTCTCATGGAAAACTCTTCTGAGCCCATGGAAAGGATGTGTACTCCCTCAGAAATGTGTGGCTATATGAGAAATGAGTGAGAGTCGAAGTCATTTAAATGTATTACATCGTTTGGTATTTTTTCCACTCCATGTTTCACCTGCTCCATACTCTCACACAACCAAGCTATGAGAGTGGAGAAGGAACTGAGGAGATGGTCACTTTCCTCATTATTTTTATGGGCTAATTTCCAGTAAGACAAAACAAACTATGAAGAGTTCACCAAATGAGATAAATGAAAGTCCAAGCAATTAACCATAAGTCTGGGGAGGATGTGTGGGGAGAATCTTAAATCCTACACCGATATGTTTTTCTCTTCTCACATCATTTTTTTCAAACCATCTTATACGACGGAGATAGATACTATGGGGGATCTCTTATATGAGAAATTGGAAGAAGAGGATTTTCTATACGGAAAATCCGCAGTATGAAGCGTTGGATTTAAAGTGAGGAAATTAAATGGAGTCGATATTGATTTTCGTTCTAAGTGTTGAGCCCAAGGATTTTAAGTGTAAATAAATCACGGTAGGTTGCTGCCTCATGGCTGGAGATGGTCTTGGGTGGATCGTTTTTTAAATGTGTGAAGCTTGTGTGAGATCCGAAGCTCTACATGTATTTTGTACACGAACTTTTTCATCTTCCCCTTTTCCACTAGTTCTTCCTAATAACCCAGGAGGAAGGAACCACATGAAAATGAAAAACAATAATTGTATTTGTATACTACATTTTGTTCAAATCACACATATTCACCTATTCCATCCACACCCTCCATATCAACTGACTTGAACGCAAGGGATATAACCCATCCAGTATACACCTAAACTGATATGGGATATTTTTAAACAAATTCCAGTCCACTCGTTCAGTAAGACCTACAGAACAAAACCATCCACCGTCAATGAGTCCCTTAAGCCATTTATTTGCCGTTTGGATATTCCGAAAATTGTTACTGGAAATATGTCTTTGCATGGAAGGGTTCACCCGTTTCCATAGTATGTCAAACTTCAAACGCTATAGTATCAATAGAAAAAATCATCATGCATTAGTTTAATTAAAGGAGAATTATGCACTGAAGACCTAATACTTAATTCAGAGACTAAAATCAAATCCATTGGAGAACAAGATATAGTGAAATACCTGGGGGTAAATTATAATGATGAAATAATATTTAATGAAAATGCAATGATTTTGAAATTTCGATCACAAGTAGATAGAATTGTAGCGACAGCGACCCCGTTTTTAAACCCTGACCAAAAACTCAATGTAATAAACGAGTTTATATGGCCAATTTTAATATTTCCGTTGCAACACGTGCCGATTGACAAAATTCCTACGTCCTTTTTTGACAAAATTGACAAAATATTGAAGAGTGCTGTAAAAGAAATACTACAAATTCCAACCTCAACACCTGATGCCATGATTTACTCAACCAAAAAGGTAAAAGGTTTAGGAATTATTAAAACCACGTGGGAAGCTCATATTCAGAAATTTAATGCCAGCGACAGACTGCAACACTGTGGAGTTTCAGTTCTAGGTGCAATCAGGAATTTCGAGGCTGAAAAAAAGAATTTCTTGTAGGTCTAGGCCGAGGAATTTCAAGAAATTTTAAATCAGCAAGATGAAATGCCTCCATTATCTGAATTCCAGGAAGTTATTTCCATTCCCTTATCACATGAATTTGTAACTGAACATAATAAAAAGAAAGTCAAAACATTCAAGCTTATCTTCGTGAAATAGAAACCATAGGATTATACATAGGAGCTAGAGGAACTATTTCAAATTTTTTTGTAACATTTCTGAAGAAATTCGGAATATCTATGAAAGTTATTCAAGAAGTAGTGTCGTTAGTACTTAAGAATAGTGCTTTAATTTGTAACAATCATTTATATAAAAATTAATGAAGATGGATGGAAGTATTACTTAAAATATTGTAACTATTATACTGAGTCATTAATGGCTACTTCTACTGAGAAGCAGTGTCAATAAAGTCTTTCTCTCTCTACAAACGAAAGTCTATTGATATGGCTGATATCTAGCTATCAACTAGATTTTCTTACTCCGAGCTAGGAGCAGGAAAAACGACAGTGGAAAGTGGATGGGCTGTATGCTTTGCTGGACATTTTCCACATACATGGTCTATCAAAATCTATAGGATTCTTCAGAGCAGCTTACAGATTAAGCAAGGAAGCATTTTAGGAATTGACTCATTTTTCAAATTGAACCCACACACTAACTTTACGCTTCTCTCAAGATTTGTAGCGTTCAGACTTGTGTGTACACCAAATACAACATAGACAGTTGAGGTTAATCCAAAACATAGTATTTGATATACATAGACTAAAATATTGTGTATATTTTGGTAGCTTCACCGCGGCCTTCCTTATCTATGAGGTTAGAGCATGAAAAATAAGGGATGAAGAAGTTTTATGTACATAAATGAAGCATGCAAGCAATCACTATTACTTACCCGCTCCGTTCTCAAATGACCCATCCCATCCTCGGTACGCTTAAAATTTAATTTTAAGAATTAACAACTATTCTCTCTCCCTCTCTTTTTTTCAAAGGCTGTGCCAAGCATTTTGATCATCAACGTTCAAAGGAGTTTCGTGCTACGAACGTGATATTAGATTCTGTTCTATTATATTACTAATCTTACAGCATTACATTATGTACTTACGCCTACGAAAAAAAAATTATCTTGCTTATTGTATACCTATACATTATTGTGTACCCATGTAGTGTAATTGTACACGAATCATTCTACAATGTACTCTACCATAGTAAAATATATGGGGTGGTTATACTTCGGAGGTAAGAACAATAATAATATTTTGATGGAAGCTTTGTGGTGGCTGGTAATGATGTACATACGCATAATGATAATAAACCGAAAAGGTAGCACGGAATGAGGAAAATCTAAAGTTTTGGAGACCCTAGCCAAGACTAAGTGTTGATAGGGAGTTGGAGGCAATGGAAAAATTAGCTTGAACAGTGGAAAGAAATGTGAGGGTAATTTGTTCAAACATGGAAAATAACTATGGTTTAGAATAAAGTGAATGGAATGAGGACTATGAGTCAGGTAGCTGCCCTCCACGAAACCAACGGTCAATAAATGTTCAAAGAAATCCTCGACTCTCATCATCATCATCATCATCATCATCATCATCAATATGATCTTTCTGCAAGACTGTGAGAAGATACAGTTGATTTAATGGCGAGAAGCCGATAATGATGTGAGCATTGGCGAAAATAACGGTTCATACCCATACGTTTCATTTTCTCGCTTCCAAACACACACACACACACAGCTACACATTCACATGTAGATACAAACGGACCTCAACTTATTACAATGAGCTCACTCGCTACCCAACTGCTACACAAAGCCCAAAACTCATACTAAGAGATTAGGGAGCAAGAAAGTTTCTTCTTCTACACCAATCCATGTAATAATGTTCAAGCGGAAAAAGTATAACGCGAAAAAAAACGGGCTAATGATGATGCAAAATTTTAATGTAGTCCGTTCCCTGTCTCTATGACTATCCTAGAGAATTGAGCCTATGAAAAGACTCTTATTTCCTTCCACTACAATTGTAAACCTCCATCATAAGAAAAACTAACGTAACAAAAGTAAATAAATGTTTCTTAAAGTGACACAAATCATACGGAGCTTGGACGGGTAAGGACATTACACGTGAGACTTGCACGTTTCCATTTATCTCTTTCACCCATTGTTTTGATTTATTTTTTGAAAATTCAATTAATGTCTAGTACTCTTTAGATATGGTGGAGATGGAAATTTATGTCGTTTCAAATTGCATTGGTTTCTTTAAAATAAAAGAAAATCCTCTTCTTCATAAAAACTTGCATTATTTTCCTCCCAAAATATTAGAGCTTGTATGTGTCTTTTGGGTGACATTTCCAACGGATACAAAGGATTTTGTCTCACTATTCCATTCCTGTAGAGTATTTTATTGCTTTGGGAGTAGTATAAATTCCAAAGCTTTTTTCCTCGACAAATTGTACATTTTGTGTAGGAAATTTTATATGGAGTGAAGAACGGAGAAAAGAGGTTAGAGGTATATTGTAATCATTTGTGGCATGGAAATAGTGTGAGAATTTGAGGGTTTTTTATTCTGAACAAATTTTTAGGGAAGTAGAATAGGTATAGGAGGGAAAAAATGACAATTCAATCAGACTTTGTGACGGACTTGGGAAGAGATCATGACATGAATTTTTTTTCGGCTCATCAAAAAGGCTAAATACTATGATTAATTTACAGTTTGGGCTAATTCCTATGTTACACTATACACTCCTCTCCACGTCTATTGAGCCGACAACATTACGAATTTAGGTTGGCTCAAATGAAGTTAACGATTGGAGTGTAGAGAATTTCATGGTGGATTGCATGAGTTGGGGAGGCAAATTAAAGGTTTTAGATTCGTTTGTCTTCGTGTGGTGTAATACGGATAGATACACTTGTGTCAATTTTTTTCTTCCTTAAACTTAAATTCCCTTGACTTTGATCTTTGGAGATAGTAATAAAATTCCATGTGAATTATCTACCTGCTAGTACATATTTATCAGCTATTAGCTTTCCCTATGGATGGATTCTGAACATGAGTGGGGTATCCACGAAATACATGAAAGCCTGTGCAACAGAAGTCACCTCCTCCATTTCGTTTTACAGTTGCTCGCAATAATCTTACCACAACACAGTAGAGATGAAGAATAAAAGGTGAGAAGAAAATGTGGTAGTGCAGATGTTGAGAATTGGAGAGAGAGAGAGAGCTGCTACAAGTACAAGGATAATTTAGATACACAAAAAAGGCATCTGTAAGCTCTGTTGATTCTTGCTCCTTTCCTTGCAATTCAAATGAGTGCATATACCTTTTTGAAATGGTGTTACACCTACCTTTTGATAACGTTACGACTATTAGAATAAAAGAGTCCTAAAAACTCGCCATAGGTTAAGTGTCGAAGGCTTGTTTATATGTGAACATATTTTGACAGAGGATTTTCCTTCTCAAGTTTCCTTCTATTTTTCCTATTATATACCATTAGCTCGTGTACGGTACCTATCTCTGTATATTTACGCACACTAAAGTACGTATTTTGTAGATAGGGGTGTAGTATCGTATACCAAATGCAATTCTCTCTCTCTCTCTCTTTACAGATACATACATCTATGCTTTAGAATGTAATAGAATAACATGCACTTATTTACACTATGATTAAAATAGAAATTGATGAGGAAGTGAAAACAAGATACTTGTATAATTTAAAATTATACTGAAATCCAAGCTGACTTTCATTTAACCGCAAAATATATATTTCCGCAAGTGTTTCCTATAGGGATGATCAGAGCATTAATTTAATCACCTATTGCAGTAAATCTGCAGTGAGTGGCCGGTAATTAGTATCACAGCTTTTGAAACTGATAGGCTAATTCCATGGGTCACTCACCATTCTCCATCGCATCCGCAGAGATTTTGCTTACAGTTTTGCTTCGATTATTGCATATCCGCCAAAATTACAGGAGTCCATGATGGAAATGAAGAAACCATTTAATTCTCAATTCCTTCTGATCTTAACTCCCAGAGAATTTTATTCTACTGAAAGTATATGCTTATATACATATATATGTACATATATCTATTCATTGTAGGGTTAAAGCCTTTACGATAACAAAGCAATTCATTTTTATGCACGTGTAGTAGGAAAAAAATTAGGATTATTGTAACAACATAAGAACGGTGATTTACTACGAAACTAAATCAAAGAGGAAGTGACAGGAAGGTAATGCTGGCTTACATTCATAATGCCTAATGAAATGGACAGCCTCGTATATATGTATATACATAATTACGTACATGTAAATGTGAAAAGATTGATCATTGGCAAAAGCCAATGAGCTTTTGATCTCCATCAAATTTTATATTATATAACCCTTAGCCTTCGCCTAACCAGCTTCACACTCACATCCCATTATTTGGTAGCTTGAAGGTGTGGATAGTGAGAAATGGAATTGATTATGGAAAAATATGTTGAGACCAAAAATATTAGGATTTATCTCATTCCATTGTTCCACATACTTCCTTTTAGCTCCTACTTCAATAAGCTACCTGTCTCTCTTTTTTATGCTCTGTTTACAATAAATTCCCTGGACGCTACATATTATATGCACACAATATTTCAATATATTTTATGTTCAAAAACATTTTCCTTCCACATTCAATTCGACACTCACTAAATACATACGTGAGAAATAGTGGGGGTGAGAGAATGAATATAAAATCAAGTGAATATATATGAATATATGTGTGCTAAAACACTTATTTTTGGCTTGATACTACAATACACGGACTGTCATACATTTCTGAACAAAAGGAACGAATTTTTATTCCGTGAAGAGAGTGAGGAGAAGTACTACTATTCGTCGGTCCTTATTTATGAGAATGAACATTGCCAAAGGAGGGGGAGACTCCCTAAAAGTCATGCCAATAATCTCTCAACTTTGGCTCCTTCAGACGTATCATAAAACATTCAAGACGAAGATTCGTCTGAGGTGCGTTCATTTTCTGTGTTTATATACAATTGTATGCATATATTTCGGCGTCAATAGAGAGAGAGAGGGAGAATTGTGAAAGATCTACTCATGCAAAAATTTTTACCATGTTTCTAAAGTATAAAGTATACGGTAAAAAAATCATACACTTGACCTAAAGTAGTGCACTTAAATAATTTGTCTGTAGGGGGAGAGACATGAGAGAACTATGTGGACACGACGTTACGAGTAAATAGTAAGAGTGTTGTAAAAAACATTGGACTTGTAAAAATTGACATGTTTACAATTTCTTGGGCAATGTTACTTACTATACATCCAACATTGCCATAGCCTATTGCCGTCCAAAATCCCAACTTCGGCTCCGCTTCTGCCCTAGCAATAGTGTTGTGACGGCGAAGAGGAGCCCATACATTATATGTACTGTTCTTTGGGATGAAGATGCGAAAAAAGAGAGGGAGATTTAGGAAAGGGAGGAGGGGGAAATAGAGGAAAAAAATTTCTTTTTATTGTTACATTTCTATGTCTAGATACATATACACGGGTTAGAAATTTGCTGTAATTTAAGGTCATTCGCTAAGTCTCATATATGAGTCATAACATCACCACCGTGCAAATGTCTTTCTTGTGTTTTACTCTGTTTTTTTCTCGTGCCGAGTGGCAGTCGTTACGGTGAATTATGACCGTCGGGATTTCTTCTTTTCTAAGTAATGTGTGGAAATATGAAATATTTGGGATGAGGTAAGAGAGAAAAAAAAATTATTTTTCGTCTCATAAAAACACAAGTTGTGTCTCTTTTCTCTGGGTCGTCATATAGAGAAAAATATAGTGTTTGTTGATAGCATCATTTACTTTGTGTTCCCTCATTTTCTTCTCGTCGTAACGTTCGACTCAGTCTATTGTAAGTCGTTTTTGACCCTACAGTTTTCTAAGGACTTCATCATCATCAGCAGCAGCAGCAATGGAACTGTATAGAGGTTACTCTTCAAAAGCTTTGAAACCTTATGATTTGTTGGAATTCTCTTCATTTTCAATACATCTCAAGGTCATTTTCCACTTGAAGTCTCTAAACGTCTTGGGTCACAAAATCGTTTTTATGGATTACCCTAATTTTGCAACAATAATGACTTTTTGCTAAAAAAAATTCAAGTCCGCTTTTAACTCGGAAAATAATGATTACTATTATACACACTTCTCTTCGGATGTTTTTGTTTCTTTCTTATTGTCAGAATCAACAATGATTTTGAAACATGCTTTGTAGCACATGGACTTTTACTATAATGATAATAATTATTATTAACGCTTTTCAAGCTCAATTTTTTCAAAAATCCATTCCACTAAAGTTACTAATAAACTTTCAGCCCCGAAAAACATGGTAACTAAAATGGTAAAATTATCTCATGCTCTAACATTTCCAATACACAGTCTATATTAAATGCTCTATCCATCCGTTCAAGATGTCCACATTACGTTTTTTTCAGAAGCGTCGTCTACCAAAAATTCAAAATATCACCAACTTTTCCGTTGAATGAAAATAATTGCAAAATATTACGCAAAAAAATTACTTTAATTGTCAACGGTGTGAATACAATCTGGAAAAATAATGAAAAGTACCCTTTAGAATATTAAAGGGATAAAGGAATTGGGTAATGAAGGCAGTACGGCGTAAGTTTGTTTACATGATTTGATTATTAGAAAAAAGAGATACATATATGAAGGAAGAGATGTTGAAAGTCGGGACGAGGAGTTGAGCTCGAAGTTAAGTGGAAGTTAGATAGATGAGCGACGGAAAACTGGATATCATTGAAAGGGAGGGAATATCTGGGTGAAATAGAATCAAGAATGGGAGCAAAGGGCAAAGGTGTAGTGCGTAAGGTAATGATTGTCGCTTTCTTGCATGTCAATAATGTATAATTTAGTATAAGGAAGAAAACCAGGAGTGTAGTGAGTGACTGACTGTGAAAAGCCACCAGACCAACTCCACTCACACACACAGAGAAAATCATACTCCATGCAATCCAATGGACTCCAACCCCAGGAATGTTGGAAGAGTGAGTTTTATAGATGTTGTAACTGGCAATCCCCGTATGCTCTATATAGGCAGGCTTTACTCTACCTGAGTTACTCCAACGGTTTATACTACAACATAGCTTTCATCTATATACGCGTATATTTTTCATAACACTAGAGAAGTGGCTGAGCAAGCTCTCTCTCCCTCAACTAACTCACTCGAAATGTGAATGGAGAGGTCGGAAACAACTTTTTGAAAATGGGTTTAAGCAGGAAAACCTGCTGGATCATCATGACTCTGCTCTCGCGAGAAAAAGAGTGAGAGAGAGAGAAGCGTACAGTATTGGATCTTGTTTCGAAAAAATATGAATGAACAACTTTTTTCATTCAACTCTCCTCTGGGTGATCATTCATAAAGAATGAAGCCACTTTTGAACCTTAAGCTAACCAAAACTTTGGAGTAGTCCAGTAACTTATATCCTTATGTAATGATAAATATGTACGTATGATGTTTGTCATATATATACCTATAACAATATGTATATTTATATCCACACGGAAATACTCCTTTTTTCATGGGTTCCAGACAGTCTGTGTAAAAGTAAATATCAAGTGTAATTATTACTAGAGATTTTTTCCACTCCTCTCCTCCCAATATTCATTACATACTAAAAATGCAATAACCTCCTGAAGGTCAAACGAGATGTTAAATAATTATAGGTTTGAGGATAATCTTAAGTAAATAGAGTTAAATTATTTTTATATGGAAAGAAAAGGGGAGAGAGAAAAAATGTAGAAACCACAAATGTGTGGGGATGGATGAATCCTTTGCAAGAAATAAGTTTCTATTAGCCGGAGGAAAACATTACTAGAATTGTTTTTGTTACGTTTAATGGGACTTATTGTGTGAGTGCATTATCTTGTGTCGTTTCCTTCTTGGAGAAAATCCGCATGGTCCCGTTCATTCCAGTTTTAATTTGAACGCACCTTATGAGAAGAAATACCTGAGCTCTCGATCTCCTTGTCCTCACGACTATCTCTTATCTTCATCAGTTCCTTTCCTGGTTACGGTAAATGACCGTAGTATATTGGCCATTCCGAATCTGTCTGACAATGAGTGCCGGAGAAACATATGGATTAGGGAATATATAGTCCCAACCCAAGCAGTTGGAAATATGAGCCGTAAAGTCCTAAAATGTACACAGAGCTCCAAGGAATTTCCAGCAAATTGCCTATTTTCCTGGGTGTGAATTCCCTTGTCACGATTATGTACTTACGCACGCACGCGTATGTAGCTCTTACAAAAGCCATAGGAAGAAACTCGATACACGCCAAGTCCATTCCATTTATTTCCATTCCATCCTTTTTTCTCACTTGCTCATTTTGCTATAACTGCAGACTTTTTTGCATTAAGTCCGTGCACGAGTTTTTCTTGATATTTCTCTCCTTTTTGTATCCTTTAGTATTAAAATTCGTAAGGCTTTAAAAAAAGTACTATACTTTTCAGAAATAAACCTAATTTTTGTTTAATCACATTTTGAATTTCCATTTCTCACAGTTAAAAAACTCGGTCCAAAATATCCCACGAGGTTTTGATTAATGAAATTTGTAAAGCTTCGACACAAGCTAAACAAAAACTTGGCCAAAACCCGAGACACACTGTAACACAATTTATAAAAAGCAGGTTGAGAGCAATGTGAATAGCCACATTTAGATTCATAATATGTTCCATGCACCCTCTTCCAGCCCTGAACCCAGCTCGCGCTTCAGGAAGAATTTTATTGTATTCAGCCCAATTTGAGAGTTTCTTTCCAAAATAAGTGTGAAAAGCTTCATTAATGTATTTGCCAGGGCAATCTAACGGTAGTTGGCAGGATCGGAAGTATCACCTTTTTAAAAAATCATCCTGGCTTCTCTATATGACTCCTCTCCTTTGGTGCGATGTTTCCTCCAAGAATATTTATATAAAGCAGGTAAAAATAACGTCAATAAAAATTGAGCTAATTAATAAGGCAGGAAGAGACTAATATTGTAATAATGTACAGCCATTACGAATAGCTTCTGCATTTTGCCTTGTTTCAACGGATGACTCACAGCACATAATGGAAATCTCCTAAACAATGCAAATATCCCCAATAATGTAAAAATTGATGATATTGAGTTTCCTATGAATAGAACAAGGCAAAACAGAAGTGGTAGAATGAATAATTTTATAAATAATTAAGCCATTGCATTGTCAAAATAAGGTTTGTATTTTTGGCACTCTAAATTTTATTTTTCAATTTTCAAGGGCTGATTGTTCAGCACCTCTGATTATATTATCGAAGTAACAAACGTTATTTTATTAGGTCCCATATCCCTTGTGCACATGTCAGCAATGCCGCACATCATTGGTTCTCAAGTAGCAAAATATGATTCTCAAGAGGCTGGACGCTCAGAAAAGAATTTTTTAGTACAGACTAATTTTAGTGCCCAGGAATCAATAGAGTTGTAGGGAGTAGAGCTGACGTCTCTTGAACATGGTTCTCGTCTGACGGATATTAATAAGCTTCTATTGTATAGATCTGGAGAAAAAAAAAGCAAGAGGTGATTTAGACGGAGGAAGGATATTGGGCTCTGAGTCCACTCTCCCAACTCTCCTTCAAAGGGCTACCCTTCTTGATTGAAAGTCATCGTAAAACAGTTGGTTGCATTACATTGGCCATGGTCATAAAGTATAATAACCATGTGAAATTTCCCTGTAATCTGATATTGAAAATGATAAAAGTTCAAGATCCATTACATAGAAGACGAAGAAGGGCTAAGAATGAGAAGAGTTAATATCCTGTTAAATCGATACTATTCCACGTCCCATACACCATAGACAGAGAGAGGGACCTGCTGCGAGAGTAGAATTATCCCACCAATTAGATGGAACATTGTTGGACAAAACTCCATTGTATGGAAATGAGCTCCGTTTAATAGGAGTTCAGTAGTAAAGGACCTTCTCATCCTTGGAATCCACTATAGTAATACATGACATTATAGATAGCAACTAGATTACTATATAGGAAGTACATAGGGAATAAATTACATTACCTTTTGCCCTTTATACACTCGAAGCTTTCATCGAAGCTGTTCAAGGGTTTTGTTCTTTCCGTTGTTGTTGTTGTTGTTGGAAAAAGGGTAGAAGAAAAAAAGAAGCCAAGGAAGAGATTTTAAAAGATCTTTTTCCTCCAATCCTCTGACATGAATTAGGTATTAAGTAATAGTTAGCATTAGGAATGGTAATGGTGAGTAAGTGGACGTAATAGAAATCTTTCCTACAAGATAAAGCAAATTAAAATAGGGTTATAACAATAAGGGAGTCTTGGGAAAGTCAAGTTAAGTGTATGGCCAGCCTCATAAGTCTCCCTTCCCTGGATTTCTACATTGAAAAACGTCCATAAAAGTTAAGAGGAAATTTATTATTCATTTCATCCAGTATGTCCATGATATGAGGAAATATGTATAGATAAAACGAGTATAAACTCACAATGCGCTGCAGTAATACGTGTATTTCAAGGAAAATATAGAGAGAGGAAAACTCGAAGAAAGATGCCACAAAATTTCTATCCACTTCAACCCTTTCTCTCTGTCTCTCGCTCTCTTTCCCCCTTGTAATTTATTAGCACTTTTAACCGGTCAACTCTTGAGCTAACTCCTCCGTTGTATTTACTACTCAAGGAGTTTTGGTTGGAAAAAATCTCATTGTCTCACTCACCTGAGAATTGCATTGGAATAAGAATCTCCGAAATTTACCCATTTTGTAGTTCCTTTTAGCTCTCACAATTTTTTTTTACTTTTCGTATAGTAAAGTTCACGTTACAATAGCAATTTATGGCTTGTCTTAGTGAGGAAGATTTTCTAGGACAAATTAATATGGGCATGCATTTATGCACACATAAGCTGCATGGAATGGAATTTTTAGTATTTTTCTGTAGTACGTAAAATTAGAAGTGTCTGGTAATAATGGTAATAAAAATAATAATTTCATGTGGAATTCCTTGGAGTAGGTGACTTTTGCTATTAAAGTGTGTATGTGTACGTGAAAAGGGACGTGAGTTGAGAGGCACACATTTCTAAATTTAATGCTCTTTAGGCTAATATATGGCCTACTGTTTGCAAATGAATGTGTTTAAATTGAAATAACTTTTGATTAAATTCCTCCTCCTCCTCGGATGACAAAAAGCTAAAGAGATAGAAAAAGTCCCTTTCTACACGCTTTACCACATTTATCCCTCCTATCCTCAACGAAGGAATATAAAAAATAAGCTGGATTATTATTATATGGTTATGCAACCTTAGGGAATGTAAATATGGATGAACACTCATTCTTATGGCTAGTGCGTTAAAAAATATATAATATAAATTTAATGTATATTTTTATACATAAAAGTTTACAAAAAAACGATATAAATAATAAAGATTGTTTTTTTCTTCATAATTTTATTAGAAATTATCGATGTGAATTTCTTGTGAAGGAATTTGAAGTTTATGGTGTTTTCCCTTAGGTAGTACATATAAATATGTACCTGCATATTTAAAGTTAGGAGCTCAACTTTATGTATAAAAACATATGAGGAGAGAAATATTATTGGTATGGTATTTTTTTAAGTCCTCATCCTTTTCTACGAAATATATACACTAGAGAAGGATGACGTGACGTCCTAATTTTTTTGCACATGGATTTAAAATGAGTATTTATGTTGGTGAAAAGAAAGGACCACATGGAGACTAAAGAGGCAACTGTGTTTTATTTATGGCCATTTCAAAAAGCCACATGAGATGAGTTGAATAATACTTTTTCCTCTCCCAAGTCTCATCTCTTCCCCATAAGTTCTACTATAAGTTTATGGAATATAATGTGAGCAGATATATTTACAACATGGCGAAGGCCATTGGAAGTCAACTGCAAAATTTTTCTTTCCAGACTATATTGTTATTATTATTATAGTAAACTAGACATTAAGCCATCCGCGATGCGGATGGGAATCTCTTCTTGATGAGGATGAGATGAAATCTTGCGACCATG
>JAQFXU010002250.1:0-21966 GCA_034693705.1 Spatulosminthurus flaviceps
GAATATGTTTCAAAATAATCAAATTGTATAGTAACTTTGTTGTTACGTATTTTGAAACAATTTCTGACAAGCAGTCCTATCCAAGTGTCACCCCCCAACCCATGGGTTTAACATTTTTAATGGACGCATCCCTTCATATAAAAGCCCTTTTGATATGCCACCCACTCACCCACCTGCTAACTCATTTAAGAATTTTTCAAAAATTGGCGTTTTTTGGATTTTTAGCCCAAAATTGAAAATTGCGATTTTTAAATGGGATTTAAGCTGGAGATTTTTAGCTTTCACTATAGCTTAGGGTATCATAATCATTTTTAGCTAATAGCTCTTATCCGTATGTACTTCAGCAGTCCAAAGGAGCAAGAAGTTTTTTATAGAAAAATAGTTTCAATAATGTGTCATTAATTACTGTAAGGATGCGAGTACTTTAAATAAATAATAATATGCAGCATCTTCTGAATTTCTCATAATAGCTCAATGAGCGATATAAATTCTTAAAGACCTTAATTTTCTCTTTCAATATCGCTATTGCTTGTATTTTTATCTTTTAATGAACAGTAGATAAGGCGGGATCACGATTTAATGAAGACAGACGGAATACAGCTGGTTTTTTATTTCTTTTTTAATTTCAACCTACAACATCTCCCCCACATAAAAAAGAAAGCAATAGCGAATTTGACAGACCAAATTTAGATCTTTCCGAATTGTTCTAGTTTATTGAGCTACAACGACCTTTCTAAAGATACAGCAATGGGAAGATTTAAGGGTCCATAATAGCACTACAGGGTACGACAAAGGGTAAGAAATACCTGCCAGCAGATCCCTAAAAGGAAATATCAGCCACCAGATCCCTACTAGGAAACATCCGCCACCAGATCCCTATTAGGAAATATCCGCCACCAGATCCCTACTAGGAAATATCAACCACCAGATCCCTACTAGGAAATATCCGCCAGCAGATCCCTAAAAGGAAATATCCGCCACCAGATCCCTACTAGGAAATATCCGCCACCACATCCCTACTAGGAAATGTCCGCCACCACATCCCTACTAGGAAATGGAGGAATCCGGTGGCGGATATTTCCCGTCGTACCCTGTACTAATGTTATGGCCCCTAAATCTTCCCATGACTGTATCTTTAGAACAGCTCGTTGTAGCTCAATGAGCAAGCACAATTCGGAAAGATCTTAATTTTGTCAGTCAAATTCAGTATTGCTTGTATTTTATGTGTAAAGTGAGGGAAGATGTTGTATGATAAATTTTTAAAAAAGTTTCAAAGAACCAGCTATTTTCCGTGGGCCTATAAGTTCAAATCTTGATCCCGCCTTATCTACTCTTCATTGAAGGATAAAAATACAAGCAATAGCGATATTGAAAGAGAAAATTAAGGTCTTTCAGAATTTATATCGCTTGAATTATTATGACAAATTCAGAAGATGCTGCATATTAGTATTTATTTGAAGTACTCGCATCTTTACAGTATTTTATTGACACATTATTGAAACTATTTTTCTATAAAAAAAACTTCTTACTCCTTTGGACTGCTGAAATACATATAGATAAGAGCTATTAGCTAAAAATGAATTTGCACACAATTTCCACGAGTTTACCATCCCTACCTTGTTATAAGAAAAAGTTTGAGAAATTTCGAAAATTTTACGGGTTACCCGTGAATGCTAAAAATCTCCAGCTTAAATCCCATTTAAAAATCGCAATTTTCAATTTCGGGCTAAAAATCCAAAAAACGCCAATTTTTGAAAAATTCTTAAATGAGTTAGCAGGTGGGTGGCATGTTAAAAGGGCGTTTATGTTTATATGAAGGGATGCGTCCATTAAAAATGTTAAACCCATGGGTTGGGGGGTGACACTTGGATAGGACTTTTGTGAGTGATTTCTAACTCTTATTGTTAGTGTTACACTACATATTTGCTATCTCTACATATTTTGCTGATAATAAATGATGGGAGATACTTTTTATGTCTTCGTCATAGACTTCATGGGTATCATGGGTGAAAAAATTGCCATTTAAAAATTTACAAGTATTTTGAATGCACCCTACAATATATGAGATATTATCCAATCCATGATACTTCGTAAAAATCCAGGGCTTGATTTTTACGATTCCAGTACAGAGTGAGATTTTGGGGGAGGTGGAAAGAATACGGGGATAGGAAATCACATCACGGACGCTGTTGAGATTTCCTAACAGCGTTAACACATGGATACTTCCAGTCATTTATGTACGTGGCTGCGTGTTGTTTACTGAAGTTCGCAGCGTGTCGGCATGTGCGTATGTACATGATATGATATGAATAATCAATAGTATCAGTCCTCATACAGGTACATATGCTGTATCTATAAACCCACACTTCCGCTTAACGCAGTATACTCCAACCCTGAATTGTTTTATGTATTCAGTGCGACTTAAAAGCACACTTGTAAAGTTCTTTACTTCACTAGGGACGGCCTGTTTGCCGTCAGGGCCAATAATGCAGTATCAATCAATACTTAAGTATTTAAATGAGCCGAGTCGTCTTGGTTCGTTCGTTCGTTAAATGCTCTCAGTTGTGCGCATGAGCAACAACTCAAACCGCCGCTACAGCGTGGCCGGAGGCCGCGCTGAAGTTTTTGCTGTATGCAGCCTGACTTTCCAGCCACATTGTTGCTGGTGGGGGTTCTAGTAGTATTAAATGAGAAGAGTCGTCGTTTTCGTCATGGTTGTTGGCTTAGGTTTCTAATTTTGCCGCAAGATGGTGCAGGCTTACATTATAGTGAAAACAAAAAAGTAAACTCCAGCCATGTTATGGCTGGCTTTTTTCTAGTATATACTTATGCATAGCTTGTATGTGCTCATAAGCCGACGTCGAACAACGACGCTCCCCTGATCCTCTTGATTAGTACTTAAGTGTGATGATTCTGATGGGTTTTGGGCGCTGCGCTGTCAAAATTGTGATAATAATCCCACAGGCAAGATTGAAATTTAATTTACACAAAATTTACTGTTTTTTATTTCTCAAAAAAATCTACATTTTTCTATGAAAAATCACCATTCAGTTTCAGGTCTTTTGGCAATGTATTCCATGATACCTTTGGTGTTGTTCACCGTATCTGACAATTTGGCAAGGGCAGGGAAGTCGGTTTTCAGATCAATGCCAACTCGTCTTTCCAATTGGTCGATAGCACAAGTAGCAACAATATCAGCCCAAGTTAGGCTCTTTCCAACAAGGTGGCCCCCATTCGCTTCAATAATCTCATTGAATTTGCTAAGAAAGCGGGTCTTAGCTGATTGCACAGCACTTTTCACAATTTCAGCCTTTTTGGCCTCATCCTTCTCGAAAAAGGCGGGCATGAAAACTAAAATTCAAAGAGACACCTTGAATATGCCATTTTTACGTATTTTAAAATTAAATTACCAAATTAATTACAAATTAAGTAAACCACAAACCTTGGTAAGCATCTTTAGCAGCGTCAACGATTTCGTCACATTGAGCAGCTTCGAAGTCATCTTTTCCATTCAAATTGAATTGCTTGGCCAAGTATCGGAAAATAGCGTTGGATTGAACCAAACGTTTCCCGTTAAATTCCAAAAGTGGCACCTGACCAAATCTCAAACCTGCAATCAACAATAGCTAAAATTAGACTTTGCGTCCTATCGGCCTGATTTTGGTTACTGAAGGCCAAAATATCAATTGCGTCTGCCAAATTTTCAACATCCTTCCGTGTTACACGCCATCCAATATCAATAGGGTTTTAGGCATAGATTTAATGTTAGAGAGAAAGAAAAACTTTATTTTTCACTGATACCGCTATGGTATTTGCCAATTGACACAGTATAACATCATTTTGGTTTACTTTAAATTATGCTTTTTAACTATACAAATGGCTAAATGCAATCCTGTACGATCCACGTACAATATAACTGCTACTATAATATCATCAATCATGGATTTCGGAAGCTGAAAATCTCTTCTAAATTCTTCAAAAAAAAAATTAGCTATTATGAAAATAAAAAATGGGGAAACTTACGAGCTTTGACATCGTCTGGAATGGGTGACTGTCCAGGAGCAACGAAAGGAATACGATTGTCTTTCCACTTGGCCCCACCATAGGCCAAAATGAATCGGGCCGATTCAGCCAGGCCACGGGCGTCGTAATAAGTGAGAGTGTATTCGGTGGACATTTTGAGTTTAAATTATCGCTTTTACGGTGAGATCTGAGTGATAAATATTGCTATCGCTCTTGCAGACTATAACTGAAGTAAAACTGTCGGTGCCGGGTGACTTTATATACAAATTCAGTTTTATAGTTCTCTTGTAGGTTTGACTACATGTACTTAATAATTGGACTCTGTGCTGTAGAAACTTTCCAGAACAAATGATTTTTTTATCAGGGCCAGGTGTTGTCTCTTTTGCATATCTAAATTAAGTTGTAGATATACCTCGAACTTTCACCCTGTTTTCTGGAACATTGTTTGCTTGAACTGATGTTAATATGCATTAAACCTTTACTTCCATAGCGTTCCGACAGTGGACAGGACCAGAGCATATTTGACGCAAACAAACTTTGTTTCTTCTTTACACATTCCCATGTTCTCGCTATAATTCATCGCTATAGCTTATGTACAGTCAACTCTTTACCGGAATGAATCCATTAAATATTATGTAAATTGTTGTATATTAGCTGATGCAACTTCCCTTCTTTAATACACTAGTAAACCCCATGACATGACAGTTTCAGCTTCCAAAAATAAAGTCAAATGAAAGGCATATCTATATCCCAATAGTTTTATCAACATTTACTTCACACTAGTGTGGACCATCTATTGGTTTAAAAACTGGGCTGTCACATGAGAGGTGGATATCGTAGGTGTTGTTCACGTAAACACCTGGTTGTTGTCTAGTTAATAAATCTCTGATAATATATTGCGACATGTAATTATGATAAAGCAAGCGTCAGCATGTAAAATAATAAAGGCGTGGTTTATTTTAGAATACTACACATCTTTCCCACCTACACTTTTCGCATCATTTACATGTACGTGTACTTGCTAGGTTGAAGCTTTGATTATGATGCTGGAATTTGACTGCACCAGCCCAAGTATACTTACTGATCGGCTGACATTTTAACCGATGAAACAGAATTTTTGACGGTTGAGACAAAAATTTAGCCGATGAAACCGAAAGTGTTCGTTGAATAAAATTTTTTTACTGGCTTCAGTGAAGACCTGTGTGACAGTTTCTATACAAATGTTATAAATATGTAGCACGAGGCAACCTATGGCAAAAAGTTGATGCATTTGCTTGTTAATAATTTAATTTATTGTAAAGAAGTTTTTAATTATTTTCCATAAAAATAATGAAAATTACATAAAGCTTTTTAAAAAAATAATTCAGAATTTATTTTAATATATCTTGCTTCCACAGGTATTTTATTATTTGTCCACTACACTACTAGTGGGGAATACCACAAGAAAATACAGCTCGTAAATGCACAATAATTAATTATTATTATTTAAATTTTCATTTCATAACAACTTACTTACGAACATAAGAACAGAGATTTCAAAATTAGTTCAAGTGACACAATAACAAAATTACCTATACGTGTTAATTGGATGAAGCTATTTACAAAATTACGTAATGGAGAGTTGGAGATTGAATCAACATTCTCACTATTCATAAAAATTAAATAATATGCATGAGTGAAATATGTCATGCTTTAATTTTGGTTAAAACTTGTGTGCACCATGGATACTGGAAGTGGGATCCCTCTGTCGAAACTGTTTAACGAAAACAGAAAGAAAATTGAGTCTAACCCACTAAAATTAGGCGATGATGTTGAGTTCCCTATGAATGTTTACGACGATGAGGGCAAAGCCACGGGGGAAGTTGTACCGAACCGAGGTAAAGTGATCGCAATTCGAAATCATCTTCAAGAGGACATTTTGCTCCCCAAATACATCATTGTGTCGTATTACTGGCTTGGGAAATATTTTAAGAAATGTGGACCTCGAGATATCTGCAGACTCGGACTTTATGAAGAATCCTTTGAGTTTCCCATGCGAAATCCTTCCACCAAAGTAAGTGCCACGATGGGCAGGGAAAATAATTCGAAAACACATATTAAAATTGACCAAACGGTTGAGGCATCTCTTTTAGATACCTCTTTCACTCAAGACTTTGTAAAATATTCTTGTATTTTAATTCAGGCACAAATTTCTGATTACTTATTGGACATCGAAAATGAGAAATCAGAAGAATGCCAATATGAAAGAAAAGACATCAAAGCCATAGTCCCGGGTTTTTATGATTCCACTGATGCCTACAATAATCAGCCAAGCAATAAACCCCCCTTAGAAATTACACAACGGGATATAAAGATCAATAAATTTTTTGTTGAGAGTTCAACTGCCAGAGAGTATTATTACACTTGCGAGGCTGGATCAGGATGCACCAGTGGAAGCAAACAAAATGGAAATCAAATGGAACCCTACAGTCTGAAAAGCGTTCCATTGATTAAAAATAAACCACCACCTTCAAAAATAGTGTCAAAGCCATCTCCGTCATTACATCATCCCCGTGTGACTAATGTGACATTCCCAGCAGCTCAGAGAACAAAAAGCATTCGTCGCATGTCGCCCGGAGGTGCCGACGAGTCTGAAGATGAATGAAGCGAACAATTATGTTTTTTCCATCGTCCAGTTTGTCCTTGCCTAATTCGTCTTGGAACAGTCGAATAAAATTATTGACTCAGACTTTTCTAAAAATCATGTTGTTGAAAATTCGTAGCATGTAAACACTGTGTTGGCATATAAATCTACATAAATTATATTCATAACAAACGGTCTTGGTCTTACAATCAAAGAGAATTATTCCGTAGCTTAAAAAAGTAGGCTTTTACATCAGCCTATTATAGATAATTCGCAAAAGTAAACGTAGGGCACATTTATTGAACGGTGGAATGCATCCGTTAAGTTAAGTAAAATAATTTTACATCAAGAATTTTGCACATAAGAAATCTTCCGTCAATAGCACATCAAGGGGTTTCTCCTTTAAGCACTGCAAATCTTTCCTTGATTCCCTTTACATTGGAAACAACGTTAATTAATGAGGAAAGAGCAGGAAGGTCCGCTGTTAGGTCAATATTGATGAGCTCTCTAATCTGGTACAAGTAAAATACAGCAACAATATCCGCCCATGTTAAACTATTTCCAACCAAGTATCCTCCATTGACTTGTAGAATTTCATTGAACTTCCGTAAAAATCTTTGCTTGGCGATGGCTGCTGCCTCCTCAAATTTCACTTTCCGAGTTTCTTCATCTTGGATGTGAAAGTGTGGTTTGAACACTACAAAAGAACGATGATGGATTATTAGTAGTAATGAGATTTCAAATCCAAGAAATCATAAGAGTACATATTAATAATAGTACGTAACAATTAGAACACCTGTAGAAATTTACTTACGATCAATGACATCTTTGCAGGTTTCCGTGATCTCGTCGCATTGAGCAGCCTCAAAGTCGTCGTTTCCTGCCAGTCCGAATTTTTTGGCTAAATATCGATAGATAGTGAAGGACTGGGTGAGATATTTCCCTTCAAATGCTAACTGTGGCATTTGTCCAAAACAGAGGCCTTAAAATAACATATAGCATATTATGTATATGGACTAATTTAAATCTTTATGATAACTTTTCATTGAAAATTATGGAGCTGCATGAAACGTTTTAACGCTGAAAAAGAGGTTTCCAGGCACACTCACTCACTTATTTTTTTAGTTTCTAAATTTAAAAAAAGGTATCCCACAGCAGCTCATGTGGGTAGTAGATATACGTAATTATTTTTGAATTAGTACACGTAGACGTAAGAGAAGTTTGTCCTTCGAAAACTTAGCCAATGATACAGTTCCATAATAATACAGTTGCTATAATTATTAATGGGGGAAAAGCATTTATAAATAATGTAAGTAAGGATAATTTTTTTTATTACTAGATTTGATATCATCTGGGGTACCCACCTTCCCATATCTATTATCTTTCCAGTTGACCCCAGCGTAGGTAAGAATCATCCGAGCCGGCTCAGCCCAACTCCGTGAATCAAAGTCATTTAAAATGTACTCACAATCAGTGGACATATTTAAAGAAATACAAAGTTTATTGCTGCGTATTGAATGACAAAGTCAACCGCAAACCGCACAATTTAATGCAAGTAAAAATAACAGCCAATTATTGTTGCTTTCCACTCCGCGACCGTCAGTTACAAACAATGGATTTTGCCAGTCCATATAATATAATTATATAATGGTAAAACTTATTCCATGGCTGGCAACTTGGCAAGTGCAGTGGAGTCAGGGACTGAATCCAAGGTTAGCCTTTATTATTAGATGGACATGACTTTTTACAATGATTTAAAACCAATGATCTCACACTCTGTTTTATCTCTACATGTATGTAAATAGGACAAATAGTAGAATTAGAATCATTACTGTGTCTACGGGCAGGTTTCAAGGCTATAAAACCAATTGTATAAAAGATTACCCGTTGCATATTGAGTTAACTCAAGTAAGGACAAAAGGGTGTTATGCGTGGGTGATAAAAGTCCAAATAAGGAAATGCCAACTTGTTCATCAGTTCCTCACATCACTTCTTTAAATCTGCATTTATTAGAGCATTGCTTTAATACATGCACTTTTAAATTAAAACAAGGGTTTAAATGATGGAAAATACCGCTTTGGGGGACAATTGAATTGAGATGTTCCATCAATATGCATGTTTATTCAGAGAATGATAATTTTTACATGGGTGTTTCTGGCCTTTGCGCTACATATTCTTTGATACCCTTTGACTGGAAAACAGTCTCCACAAGACCTGCCAAAGCTGGAAGACCGGCTGTGAGGTCAAGTTTAGTTGCTCTTTGAATTTGATCTATGCAGGCCACCAGGACGATATCAGCCCATGTCAAGCTTTTTCCCACCACGTGCCCTCCATTTTCTTCAATAGCGTCATTCATTTTGCTTAAGAAACGATTCTGAGCGGATTCAACAGTTTGTTTGAGTAGTTCTTCTCTCTTAGCTTCATCCTCTACCGCAAAATGAGGTATAAATACTAAAAAGAAGAATCTCATTACTTTCCAATACGTACATAATTGTAAGGTATGTAGTAATAAGTTGAAAAACATTGAACTCACAATTCATGATGTCCTTCACGGTATCCACCGTTTCGTCACACAACGATGCTTCGTAACCATCTTTTCCTGTGATTCGGAACTCTTGAGCTAAATATCTAGCAATCGTAGTTGATTGTACTAATTTTTTCCCAGAAAATTCCAAGAGTGGTACGGATCCGTACTTGCAACCTGAATAACAACCAACAAGTTAATAGTTGTAATTATTTAGTATTAACTATGCATAGTTTGGAGGAGCAAATAAACATGTACAATTAAAAATCTTGCTCACGGCTTTTAATATTTTCCGGGATAACAGACTTTCCCGGTCCGAAGAAAGGAATTCGATTATCTTTCCAGACAGCTCCTCCATAAGCAAGAATGAGCCGGGAGGGCTCAGCCAAGCCTCGAATATCGAAGTAAGTAAGAGTATATTCCGTTGGCATGTTGATATTGGAAATGAGATTACCTTTGCTTTGTGGTGGCGTTAAGGAAATTCAATTTCAAATTGATGTCTGTAGGAGAGGTAAAATTTTTATAATAAATATTGTATTCTAATGGTGGAACATTTTTAGGAGGAACAAATTCGGGTAAAAAGAGGAAATTCCAGTGAACTCTTACCTTAATCGAAAGCCGATGGATATTGCCAGTGCCAGTGCTGTTGTAGGAGGGATGCGTAAATAGATGGATGATGATGGCCTGGGATAATGCCGAGATTTCTGCAGAAAGGTACACTTTTGCTGAGAAAGAGCTATGATGCGGCTTTGTTTATGACTCGTCAGAATCCAGAGTGCAACTGAGGAATAGTTACTCAGGTGAGATTGGCGAAGATCTGTCTGAATAGATGAGGTACATATGTATGTGCATTCATTGTGGAGCGCAGCCTAGCGTAACTCTCCCCGTCAGTTCAAACCCATGAGAAATTGACTAGTAGTTTAATGACAGGATAGGCATAAACTAAGTAAGCAGACATATGAAACTCGTGTATTTTAGTACACACTTATTTATCATTTCGTTCATACAGTGCAGTGCAATGCCTCTGTAGGTATTGGAAGCCACACTGACAGACTGACACCCACATTACAATGCATAATGTATACGTACTTTTCTATGTTTCCTTGTATAGCTTCACTTACATTATTCAATTTTTTCCCCAACTACCATTTCTCTAATTTAACTTTGAAATTATTTCAGAATTTTAGCATGTAAAGTTGACGGTGAGTGTAATTACCTGGTTCAATGCTAAAGATTATGATTATTGGAAAAAAAGATTTCCATATTATGTTCAATGCGCAATGGTAGGCCCATTTGCAGAAATCCATCACCAATATCTATACATCTACAGTAAGGGTAGAAAATTTCAAAATAAAAAACTTTTATTCCATTTTAAAATTCAGATTTACTTCTTATTTAGTTGAACTCAGGTTTGAAGTTCAATTAAGACATTTTGTAGGTTCAAGTTAATATCCGGTGAGGAATTTCACTGAAATAAATCCACACTTTATGTACATACAGGCAGTCAAGAGTTATTGCAATCATTCATTAATACATAGATGATTACATATCATAAGGAGCTTATTCAGCTGGCATGTAAATTATAGATGCCGTAAATACTTTATTAGTGCGATACAGAGTCATGGGCTGTTGAACACAAAAAACATGAACATTTTTTCTGCCCGAGATATATAAACATTTTATTTCACTACATTCAAATTCGATTGTGGTACTTAAAGGATTCCCATTGTGAGCCCTGGGTGAAAATCCCAATGTTTTTTTTCTTTTTCATGAAAGATTAGTTGGAATAGCAGACATAAATAAACGGAATGCGTAACAGTACTATATAACCATGCAAGGGAAAATTAGACGTATATATCTGTATCTGAACCCTCTGTCTGCTGTGTATTTTATTACACTGGCAAATGGGAGTATATAGCAAATCAATTGCATAACTAGTTATAGTAATTAGTAAAAATGGTAAATCATTCACAGCAGCCCAGGATATATGCTCATTAGATGCACATGATTATTTTTGTGGCAATCTAACAAAATATCAAAATGATCTCATAGTAGAGGCGCATCTCCGCATGAATGTGACTCTACGGGTTCCAAGGCTAAAGTCAATTGTCAACTCATTCATTCGTACACTTGTATTACGTCACCTAATAACTGTTCCTGGCAATCTTTAAATCTAATTTCTATAAAGTATGTATACATTTAGTAATAAATGAAAGACAAAAGGGACACAATGAGGACCACTGATTTGAGTTGTTCCATGTTATTTACTCAAAGAAGGATGATTATTTTTAATAGGCAGTTTCTGGCCTTTGCGCAACATATTCTTTGATACCCTTTGACTCGAAAACAGTCTTCACCAGAGCTGCCAAAGCTGGAAGACCGGCTGTGGGATCAACTTTAGTTAGTCTTTGAAGTTGATCCATATATGCAGCCAGCACGATATCTGCCCATGTCATGCTTTTTCCCACGATGTGTCCTCCATTTTCTTTAATAACGTCATTCATTTTGGTTAAGAAACGAGTCCTAGCGGTTTCAACCGTTTGTTTCCACAGTTCTTCTCGTTTAGCCTCATCCTGAACCCCGAAATGAGGCAGAAACACTAAAAGGCAAAATCTCATTACTTTCCCATACGTACATATTTTATATTTAACGTACGGAGAGTAATGTGAAAAGCAAAACTCACAATTCATGACATCCTTCACGGTATCCATGGTTTCATCACACAATGCTGCTTCGAAACCATCTTTTCCTGTGAGTCGGAATTCTTGAGCTAAATACCTAGTAATCGCAGTTGATTGGACTAATTTTTTCCCTGAAAATTCCAACAACGGTACTTGTCCATATTTACAGCCTGAAAACAAGCAACAAGTTAGCATTTTTATTTACTATGTATGCATATTTTATAGTTTAGATAAGCAGAAAAACAAAATGCTACAAAATCTTACTTACGTTCTTTAATTTTTTCCGGGATAGAGGACTTGCCCGGTCCGTCGAATGGAATTCTGTTATCCTTCCAAACAGCTCCTGAATAAGCAAGAACCAGCCGGGCTGGCTCAGCCCAGCCACGAGTATTGAAGTAGGTTAGAGTGTATTCGGTTGGCATATTGTAAATCGGAAATATGAAACTACGTGTGTCTATGATACGAAAAATAAATGCAACTACAAGATGATGCCGTAGCTGTGAGAAAATTCCAGTGAGCTTCAACTCCTAAAAGAAGAACTAACTACGATTAATATTGCTACGTGTTACTCCGGGTTTTGATGCCGATGCGATATAATGGAGTACCTTCATCCATTATGTTATCAGTATGTAATTATGGAGGGATTCCGTGTATACTTACCCATCAATCCCTGAGCAAGATACATAACACTGTGAAGTGGTTTATGTCATTATGATACTGATTTGGTTACTGCTGTTGATAAGCAAATGGTATTTCAAAATTGGGTCGTACTTTTAATCGATTTATAATCACTTTATTGTCAATCGTGTCAAACAGACAAACAGCTTGAAGTTTGAAGTTAAAGTGCAGCTCCATTGACGTATAATAAAATATAATTAATGGAATGAAAATATTTTACTGAGCTCATGTCATTTCCTGGGAAAAGCACGTCTCACTTTATTTGAACGCCGATGGACAATGGACAAAGCCATTGTTATCAACTCATTATGTACTTTTATATCTACTCTATATTATGTACTATGCAATCTGTAGCAATTTATGCTATGGTTTGCTGACAATGAGAAAATTAAACCCCTGGGCAAGACAAGGAAATTTTATAATTAATTAGATAATCAGCAGAGGAACATCTTGAAAAATAATTTTGAGCTCATTGGTACATATCGTCGGCGAAAGTCTAGAAGGTGCTATATGCAGAAATCGTGAATGCGGGATAGTGCCAACTGAGAATTCTTGAAATTCAAAAGCCAAAAGGGGCTATATGCTTCCGCTACCGCTCGCTATAGCGGACATGCACAGACTTGGCACCTTTGAATATTGTGCTATCGCTGCATATAGCCCCTTTTGGAACGACGCTTGAAAAATTATAGCTCCTTTTGGACTTTAGCCGACGATATCTTTAGTTTAGACGAGACAAGACCACGTTATCTAACTTTCATCTGTGATATGGTCGCTGGGCAATGAGAAAGCTGTCAATGAGATTTGAGATGGAATGGAAGTTCTCCGGTAATGATTTCGGGAATCTATATTAGGTTGCTAGGCCTTTGTGCATTAAGTAAGTGCTCTTGGTTGAGAAGCATTTTTATCGCTTCTTGAATAATTCTATTAACATGATTTTTTTTTTACCATTACTTTCCCGCAGCCCTGTGAAAGAAAGCGCATGGGTGGGAGAGGTGTCATGG
This sequence comes from Spatulosminthurus flaviceps, assembly GCA_034693705.1. Lineage (NCBI taxonomy): Eukaryota > Metazoa > Arthropoda > Collembola > Symphypleona > Sminthuridae > Spatulosminthurus > Spatulosminthurus flaviceps. The sequence continues at coordinate 13,531 of JAQFXU010002250.1, forward strand.
TGTCTACTAATGTCGATTTTTCTCCCTCGCTTCCTTAGATGCTTTTCCGTATAAAAGTGATCTTCTTGCAACTTTATACTTTATCATAAACTAAAGCATTTTAAATTAATATTTGTGCACAAGTGAATTCTATTTTACTTTATGAAAAGAAAAACGGGTCGCCCCACTTGTATGTATTAAATTCATACATAATAATATTTTTTGAACATTTTGTGTTTTACATGAGACAATTTTGAGGTTTAAAAAATAAAGTGAAAATTTTATGTAGTTATAATCTCCTTTATTGCCACCTTAATCTGATTAAGGTGGCAACGTGTGTGCGCTCCATGATGTCATCCGGTATGGTATTTGGGTTTGCAATATTGACAGGAATCCGACATATGGACATTTGGAGGGGGATATTTAGAAACGATATTAACGTGTCTCACTCAATAACTCACTGAGCAGTATAAATTGTGGGTATTTTTGACTGGCCTTAAATGTTGATAACAGTTGAGAAATTATTTTCCCAAATCCGCATTTTTGTTTAGATATATTTTGTTCGCTTGAGTCATTTCGCATTCATATCAGTAAGTTTCGTTGGAAGCATAAGTAAGGAGTTGATCTAACTGCCTATTGCATTTACATGTCATATTCGCTTTGTTTTGGTTGTTATCCCTTCCCTAGCATAAAAAGCTTGGAGTAGGGAAACAGGGTAGAATATGTGCATGTTCATAAAAAATGAAAGTTCCTAAATTTCGTTTTTAAAGACATGAAATGATAGTTTAAAAGCAAAATATACACATATACAAATGCATGAACAACTTTACTGTGAAATAATTATTGTGGGTAGAACGTGCACAGTCATTGTCATTTATTTATGTTCGTGATGAATTTTTGAAAACTTGAAAAACAAAACCGTTTACATTTGAACACACCGGATATGCAAAAATTAAAGTACTTCATAACGACCTATTAGTACTTTCAAACCTGGGAACTCTTAAAACTATTACACAAAGTGGTTGCATGTTACAAATATGAAGCGTATGAACGGAATATAACATATAACTTTACAATCGAACTAAAAACTTTGATTGAATGTCTTTTTGAACTGCGATGCATTTCCAATAAAGATAACGTCATTTAAAGTCACTTGTAAAAAGAAGCAAAACCGAAATGTCAAAAATCTAATTAAACACGACTGTCATTCCATTATCTCCAACAACTTGTCGATGAATTTCTTCTTTTTTTCAGCCTTGACTTGTACAATGAATGATTCAAAGGCATCCATGGCCACTCCGTCTTCAAGACATTCCGCAACTCTCTCGAAAGCTTTTCCGAATAAACTATATAAAAATAACATGAATTGATATTCATATTCATACTTGTAAGTTTTAAAGAAGTCGGATACGACATCAATTATAAGATTGTTAAAGATAAGTTGAAATAATAGAATAAAAATTCATAATTACTTGGAACTGCTATCAGCAGCCAATGGTGGCAAGCCAATGAGTAGGTACACATCTGCACTTTGGGGGACAATCATAATAAGGGGAAGACCAGCAGCTTTCCTGCTATTAGCGGATTCAACAGCAGCCATCAGAGTAAAACGTGCGAGAAGAACCAAGGAATTTTGATTCACGAAATATTTTGTGTCAATCCCTTCCGTGTTAATAGTAGCCAAAAGAAATGGTCCCAGCGATACAACTGTGTGAGTATCCAGGAAGGCCTGAACTTGCTGACGAATGGTCTTGAGCAAAATTTTAGCAGCTTCTACACCTTTGTCTAACTCGGTAGTCCGTTCTCTGTAAGCGAAAGAAACGAGTTCCGTAAAGAAGGACAACATAAATACCACTATCAGACTTTTATTCAATCGCAACTCACGCCGGAAGACAATCAAGAGCCGACTTGAATCTTTCCGACATCGTCAAATCATTTGCAGGGGATTCCAGAACTGCTAGGGCAGCCCAGTGACAATCAATTGCACTGTACTTCCTTCTGAGACCAACTTGGCGCGTAAAAGATGGGATTGTGATCTCATCCATGTTCCATTTATCGGCTTTCTTTTCAAACATGTCCTTCAAGGCTTTCCGGATATTTAAGTCCATGGCAACCAGCTTTTGTCGGCATTGACTCAATGGTAAACTAATGCAAGAAACCATTTATTACTATACAATTTCTAATTCAGGTCATAAAAGTTACATTCACCAGTAATGTTTTAATAGATTATTCTTACCTATTATTTTTTGAATAAAATGGAATAGGCTTAACTTACCCTATGTCAAGTAGGAAGCGATTCATCTGCTTCTCCCCCGTCCAAAATTTGAACTTACAGGCGAAATAAGGCGTGACAGCAAGGCTGTCATGAATGTTCCAATGACGATATAAGTGGAGGCAGATCCTGAATTAAATAGAATTTTCAATTCCAAGTAATGATAACAAAATTTCCCTACAATTTCTAATATATAATCTTTGAGAAGGAAACCTTGCAACTCTTACACAAATTAACAAACTCACTCTTTTTCAAACGAAAGTTTCATAGCATCTCTTTGATTTTGTTGGGAATGCTTCAGTCGTGCCACATGCGATTGTAGCTGATGCGCTAAAAGTATATAATGCTGCCTGTCGATTTTCCTCATTATATAAGAGTCCGTAAGTCCGACAATAGAATACCACACTAACTCCGCTCCTCCTCTAGACATGGTCCATGCAACTTCCAGCATTATCAAGCTCGCCTAAAATTACCGATAATACTTTGTTTCAGAAAAGCTTTTACACCGCTGACTTTTAAGTTTTTGTTTTTACTATAACACTAATTGCACGTACACAGAAACACAATCTGGCACATTCTGTTCTCAAACTTTTTTCACTTACCGGAGGTCCATAATAACTGAACTGCGAGTAGTCAAACAAGATCCGACGCCGTTTTTCTTGCCAATCCCTCTTCTCTCGTTTTTTCTCCACAGCAGCCGGTTCCAACCGCCTTCGTCTTTTCCGGTTACCGCCGCCCTCTCCATCTTCCCCTTCCTCGTCCAGTCCAGAGTCATCTTCCTCAGAATCATCAACGTCAGATTCTGCCTATAATTTCCAAACAACCCCAAATGTACATCCACCTTTCTCTTACTTCAAATCTTTTTACAAAGAGTTTTACAACAATTACGCGCACTCACAGACATCATTCCCAAGTTCACTCCGCTTCAACACGGAAACAGTACTGAATCAAAATCCCCACTATATTCCCTTTCAATTCAGTAAAATTCTACAACCGATTCTCCTCAATAAAAAGATTTCCCCACAAACGGAGCTATCAAGTGACAATTATTTCTGTGCACACTATAGTCCCACACTACATGCTACCCCGAAATCCATGAAAAATCAAATAAAATTACATCATCTCGAAAAATATCATCAAAGGCTGGAATGAACTCTTGATCTCCCGGAGGAATCACTATTCTGACCTAAAACAATCAAATAACAATTAACAATAATTCAATAAATTAAAATACAATTCATTCCAAAAAATCTTCAAGCAATGCCATTTCGCACTCTAAACACTTACTTGCTGGGAATCATCATAAATATTGAGGATATGCGTGGGTCTATGACTATCAATGATATAAATTATCACGTTCTCAGGGTTGTCCAACAGAGCCAAGATATCAATTGTCCCTCCACAGTTGACCAGGATAATATTCTTCACCTAATTTATTATAAACAACGTCAATATAATATACACTTTCACTTTCTCTAAGCATCAAAATATTACTACACCACTCCGAACCCCCAAAATTTTTTAAAACTCCATAACATTCAAATTAGTATTCACGAACCTGTTCCCTAAATTCCACAAAATGTTCCTTCAGTTCATGGTTTCCCTCAGCTGCGACCAGTGTGTAGGCAATGCCATCAATATTAAATAAATACTGAAGTATTTTCACCGTGCACACAGCATCCACATCCGGGGCTGCAATTATCAACGGTCTCTATCAAAATAAAATCATTCAAAAATCAATTAACATTCTTCAACCCACATCACTTCCATTTCCCAGATACACAATAACAATAACTCACCGAGCCTGGAAGCTGTTCATAGAAGTCCTTCCTCAAGTGTTCAATGAACATTTTTGAAATTTTCTGGATTTTTACAAAGTATCCTTTTAATCCCCAACCTACATTTTTTGTCAAGTAAACCAAATCTAGAGTTCTCTAATATTAAGAATAAACTATGGGGTAATAATTTTAAATTTTATTCTCAGTTAAGATTTAAGGTTACGAAAAAGAGAGGGATAGAGAGAGAGACGAGGGCATGGATTAATTATTGAATGGCAGCTGAAAGGGAAGAGAGTGGATGAGTGGACATTGGCATCAGCCCATCAGCCGTTGCTCCTATTCCCGCCACATTTTGCCTTTTACCTCGCAACTGGCTACTTTTGCCACACTACACATACATAATGTAACTCAACTGTATACAAAATACTTTTAAGAGGGAATACAAACAGAGAAACACACGTTCGTTTAAAAGGATGACATTTCCTAACATATGGAGGGCTAAAGTGCAAAAGAGGCTATGATTTTATTGTTTTCCAGACGGCTCGGAAAATTTTAGCTTCTTTTGCACTTTAGCCACGATATGCTTTCCATTGCCTTTTCTTTCTCTATACATGCTCCGCTCCTATTTCCACACAGAGCACAAATAATTTGGGTTGTGTACAACAGAATACAATGTTCCTGGATTTTGGGCATCAAGTTACCTTTTTCCTGTATTATAATGGAGAGATTAGGGTCAGGCACTGCAGAAGTACATGCAGAAGGCTTCTACTTTGTTCCCAAGGTTGCTCGTATATAAATATAACAAGATATACGAGTCGTTAGAGTACTTACTTATGAACAATGTCACTTGTCAACGAAGACACTTTTCAATGTAAAATATACCTGAACAGGTCTTTTTAAGGAGGTAGGAGGTTCATGTTCAGGGAAAGTGGGAAGTAATGTAATTTAATTAGGAATTGGATGCAATTTTAAGGCGTATGCTAAAGGACCAATATTTTAAAGGCTAATCTGTGTTCTATATTATGGTGAGTATAAGTTTAAAAAAATAAGCAGTAATTAACAAAAATATTGTTTATTAATATTTTTTCGAATGTATGTATGTATATATTGTAAATAAATACATAAATAAATAATTGTTTTGGAGGTGTAAATAAATTAGAATATGTGCATATCCATTACTGTTTGGATTTTTGGTCGTAGTAATAAATAGAAATCATATCATGTGCCATGGATTTTACAAGCTCTAGAGTTTCCTGACCAGTTGTTTTGATTCTTGAGGCAGGGAGGAGAAATCCGTAGAAACCTTTATCGGGAAGTTCGACGGTGTAGGAGTACTTAATACCTGCAACACCCTTGGCCCAGTCGTGGCTCCCCCCAGCGGCAGGATCTAAAAGGAAAATTGTAGGTATTTAGAAAAGTTCTTTCGCTTTTTATAGGTTCATGATTTACTTGAGAAATATTGTATTCAGGGAAAGAACTTACATAAAATATTGGAAGTGGATCCAGCTCTGTATGAAGTTCCTTGGACTTTTGCAAGCCCCTTCATAGCTTTCTCTGCGACTTCATACTGAAAAAAGATGTTACAAGTTAGGGTTTAAAATAAAGGAGGGATGGAAATATTATGGAGCAGTTTGGATTTTTAAGAAGATTTAGTGTGACTTACCATGTCTTCATAATCATCAGCGAGTTTGTAGGAATGGCCCCAGGGGATCAAAATTAGCTGGAAAATTTTAAGCAATTTGTGACTTATAGTATTTTATGAATTATTGCTTAAGTAAGTTCAAGTAAAATGAGTATTACTAGCTGATGAGTAACAGCTTGAATGGTTAATAATTACCTGGGAATAACTATGCAAAGACAGGTACATTTTGAGGACATCCTTTTTGGACAAAATGAAATTTTGTAAGTTTTGCACTTCAATTTCAGATGCGTTGTCTCTTCCGCGGTAGTTGGGTGCACATGGATTTCCTGAGCCTCCCGGGCCTTTTCAGAAAAAAATGGTTTGTACGTTAGATTTACTACTTCGTTGCACATTTTCTTAAAATCGAGAACCTAAAATAAAATGACTTACCTCCCCAATGAAAATTCCAGTTTCTATTTGGATCGGCTCCAACACAAAAATTAACAATACTATCAATAAGTGAGGTGCCCTGTCGTGGAAAGGATCGTGTCTTCCGCCAAAAGCGATCCTATTAATATTTAATTCAAAATTATTTAAAATATGACAAAAGCAAATTGGGAGAAAAAGTGTTTTTTTTTCATTCATATAATTTTAGATGAATAATTTTCCTAATAAGAAAATACTTACGCTAGAGTGACTGTATTCGTAGCCATCAGGATTAATGACTGGGGAGATGTACCAGTCGAACACGCTTGCCCACATTTCTGACCTTAAATTGGCCTGTATAATTTCATTAGCTATGTAAGTCACAGTTGCTGGGGCTATCCATTCTCGGGCGTGAATACCTTTTGAAACATAAACGAAAAATTATAATCTATTTCGCTTAATGCGTACGTAAGTCCATAGAGATGAAAAACCGTACTCACCACCATCCAACCAAATAGCTGAACGAGTTTGACCATTAATTTGACTCCAGTTCCTGCTGATTTTTAGGATCCGCATAGGCCGTTTTTCAAAGGTTTTCCCGATTTCTTCTACTTCCACTCTGACAAGTGACTGATTTACCATGTGAGTTTTCACTAGTGAGTCCATCCAATCATAAATCTTGAGAAAATCGAAAGAAATTTATGTAAAATTTTATTTCAAATAACGTTTAGTGGTTTAAATTAAAATATTTTTCCTTGAAAATTTTCATTACCGTGTCCAGGCGTTGATACGCATTCCAGTTCATTTTCCCCATGCTATTTTTCATACCTTTTTGTTCCGATACAATAGCTCTGGAATATTTCAGAAAATAAACATTTTAAATTTAGAGTTAATGACATGCTAAATATTACTTATAAAGGTTGAAGAAATTTTTTGAACGTAAACTTACTGGTTTAGATTTTGGTACATAACCTCATGTTCTATGTTGTACTTTTTAATAAGTACGAAAATTTCCAAGAATTGTGCAGGAGAAACCATGACATCGGTGGTGGAATTCATTTCTGGTTCTTTCCAGAAGTCGTATAGCCCCATGTCTTGCAATTCATTCAACGCTAGGAGAGCTTCCACATTTTTGACGTGTAACCTCAGAACTTGAAAGCTGTTCGCAGAAACAAAATAACAATTTCATTAGAGCTTATTTGGCAACTACAATCACAATAATTAAAATTATTATATTACAGTTATTGAGTTATTAGTTAAAAAATAAGGGATCTCTCACCCCGTGTAATCCTTAACAGCAGGAAGATGAGGATTTCCAAAAACAGAAAGTATCACGGCAACACATAGAGTAAATACTATTTTGCAAGAGTAAAACATTGTAAAAAATGAAGCACAAACTCAGAATTATTGCTACAGCTTGTGCCGTCCTCAGAAAAGAATTAAAAGAAATGATATGAAGGATATTTATGCTCTAAAAATCATGAATCACCAGCAACACCCTTTTATAACGGGGCTAACTTTAACAGGACTTCCAGCACTCCAGTTCTAAGTTCCGTTCATATTGTGTTTGCATTGAATGCATACATGTGTGCATGATTTAGAAGGGTAAAGTAAGAAAATATGATTCAGCATGTGTGTAACACGTTTCGTTTTGGAGATACTGGAAATTTTCCAGCAAATGTAAGTCACTGGACAACCCCTTGGCTGGAAAAAATAGAATGTTGATAAATTTAAATTTTGCTACAAAAACTGAAACCGTAACAACAATGATATTTGTACAATTTTTGTAAATGTAATATAAATGTAATAATACATATGTACTGCACGCACTGTACACGAATGCAGGCATGTACCAAAAACCTCTTGCACTCAATTTCTCTGTATCTTCTCTTAGTGCCCCATTGAATGTATTCAGGGCAATAATAACATCAATGGGAACTTGTAATTTCCCTAAAATTGGAAAAACTGAATGACGATGAGTGCCACCAAATAATTTAATTCGTCGATTTTTAATTTTTGGTGCGTGTATAATCCCAACCTTTCCGGATCATTATCACTGACGCCGTAGAAAAATTTCCAAGTAGTAAAGGTTTTTAAAATTTAAAGACCAAATTTTATGTGAAAATTGTAGGCATTTTAACTCACAAATAATACATTTTTCTAGCTCTAGCTGTTGTGGACTGGACTATATGGTTTGTCTATGTATAACAATAAGCCTTCAAAAATAATGTAATAATTGACAAACTTCATGATTCTAAATGCATGCCCGCCTAAGTACATACCTCAGCATAATATTTAGAGCCATAACTTATACAGCATTTATTGATTTATTGACCTAATCTGTACTGCAATCAAAACGA
>JAQFXU010002251.1:0-21966 GCA_034693705.1 Spatulosminthurus flaviceps
AACATGGAGTGCTCAATATATATGAGAGATTCAGAAATCATTTGACATGATGAGCGAGGAATTTTCCCGTGTATAAAAGTAAGAAAAAATAGGGAGATAAAAAGTTAATACTTTTTAGTATATTTTAGCTTCTATATAGAAACTCTTGTATCTTAGAAGCATCCTCTAATATATAAATGAAACTCTTTGGAGGAAGAAAGCAATAAGACTTGTGAGAGGGAGAGAGATAGCATATGCGCCCTTGAAATTCCTCCCGGCAAATGGACGGATCATAAACATTTGGGTATTGCAAATCCCACGGAAATACATAGAAAGATTAGAGAAAACAGCTTCCAATCTTGTGTTTATGTGAGACTCAAGTGTGCTGACTTGGGATAAAAATCAGGCTCGTGTTGGAATTGAAACCTCCTACTCATATAATATCAACTTCCTAAATGAGATCTAGAACTGGAAATGTTATTAAATAAAAATTTTTATGATGGTTTCCTCTCTCCCAGTACTAATATAATCCAGCCATTTCTTATTCCTTTAGGAAAGTAAGTTAACTTCAAGTGGCTCTTTCTCTCACTCATATTCTCTCATCCAATGGCAAGGAGTTGAGTCATAATAATGTCATATGTACAAGCCCATGACATTCATAATATATGTATCATTACATCGTACATGTGTGACTCTCCTACTAGTGCAACCAAGATAGTCATAAATGACTTTACACAGCCATGTTATTTCCAGTATATGTATGAAGTTGAAGAAGTATAAGGAGCGACTATATTTTTCAATGTCATCGAAATTTACAAAAAAAAAAAAACATCGCTGTCGAACCGGATGCTCCTGCTCTAGTCCCAGCATTATGATCATCCTTGCGCAATAGAGCGTACGAATTGCTCAGTCTATCACGTTAATTGGCTTCCGAGGTAGTTACAAACATTTCGGAATTACTCGTTCAAGTCCTACTAAAACTCATTATAGAATCATTTAATAGAAAAATAGTCATATACACAATCTTGTTCCAAGGTAGGTGTACTCTCGCCTCCATCATATGCCACCAACCAACCAACCAACCAAGCCACATGAATAATGAATTGGCTCACTCACTCAGTCACTTCAGTCGGTAGTTGTTAGTTTGCCTTGTTACTCTTCCATCTCGTACGTAGTTATTCGTACCTACCCTTCGTGATTACCACAGCTACTACAAATTTATATCAAGAATTATTCAAGTATCCAATTTAACTTGTACTGTATGTAACTCACATGTAACAATACAAGTAATAATTTACTTTACATATACCTCCGTAAGTGAAACAAGTAATAACCGTCAACAATCATACGGAACATCATGAGAGGCAACAACCTTTTCTTGAGCGTAAATATTTGTCACACGAAACTTTCCTACATGGAAAGTAATTGTGCAAAACCTTCATTTCCCTACACCTTCCTTCGTACATTGTCACCTGAGTGAGAGCGGAGACAGAGAAAAAAAAACTTGAACTCAATGCAAACTCCCTGATGAAATTTTCACGACAAATTTTCCTCACCAAACATTCTCATCAACACCTGCTCCTTCATGGCTCTTGAATTCATATGGTATTAACTAATTTACTATATAGTACTCATGTACATGAACCCATATGTACATATGGGGAGGTAGATTATTAGATTGGACACAAAATTTGATAAAATAATTTTTTCACTCTTCTTTCAACCAACATGGACATGATTGAGGGAAGAGTTACTATACACAAAAGTGATAAAGCGCAGACGTGTATGTTGGAAGGATTACCGGCTTGAGGAAAACACTTGGCGATTGATAGCGTCAGGGTAGTTTGGTTTATTGGCCCCACCCTGCGTCTGATATTAATTAAAGTTGAACGTTATAGAGTGTGGGCTTAGTAATTTTACTAGTTGATTCTAAACCCCAGGCGGAAATTCTCTTTGTTTAATGGCCGAAAGCATTATTTCCACTGCCATTGCATATATGACTTTTCCTTATATTTTCACATATATAAATTTTCTACAGACATTTTAAAATGAAATTATATTGCTGGGTCGCGTATAGGAACATAGAGCTGGTTGGTGTGAGTAGTAATTGTATATAAAGGTATATACACCTCTGCTTGTAGAGATTCACCATCCTTAATTTTATAACTACAGAGATGATGATTGTGTATACAATTTTTTAACATTTTAACTATATAATTTGTACATGGTAAGCTTATGGATTTACAACAAGCTGCTCAAAATAGTACAAGCCCAAGTCTCCTCATACATGTAACATTATAACATTATTACTACAAAGAGGATACGAGGAACAATTACATGATGGGTAGAAAATTCAAATAATCAATGATTTGGCTTTCCTCACAGCATGCAATCTAGTTTGTATGCTAATTAATGGAATTAAGTCATCCACAGTATGGTAATCATTTTTTAGCGCGTAACTACTTACGATGACGACCAACTATATACCTGCCGTTAACCTTAACAACTATATACACACAACTCTGATCAAGACTCACGTAGGATTTTACTATCATTATCGTTTTAATCATTCACTTCCATCTACTCTGTCTACTTACTACTTTTTCGATAGACCACTATTTTGTAAACGAAAGTTTGTCTCTATACGAACTGTATTTATTCCCAAAGAATTTCTCCAAATGAAATAATGGTATTAACTTTGCAAGTTTTTTCCTTTCAAGATTATTCCCATGTGATAGATCAAGAAGGGAAAAAAATTAAGCAAACATAATCTTGTGAGGGATCTTGTTAGTGAGAGAATTCCTTCTCTTGAATTATGCAAAAGGAGAGTGTGAATAGCAAGTCTGATCAGCATTTTATATTTGATGAGTATCAAAACAATGTATATGTACATGCCCTGTTAGTAATCCCAATTCTATTTAAATTACTAAAAGAGTATATTGGATCAAATGGAATGTATAATTAGGACGTTATCTGTTAATACTGATTGCTAAATTATGAGTTGTACCCGGTCGAGTTATATTTTACTATAGATTGTAGCAGGCTGTACAAATTTTTTTTATTAATGCTTGCGCTTTTCTATCAGCCAACTGCTTGTTCTATTTGGGTTTCACATACGCCAAATTGCTAGTCATATATCATACTTAAAGTGTCTGGTAGGTTGATTCTTATGTCGAGAAATACGCCAATTTTTCCTGATACTCAGATACAGAGTAAATAAATTTTTAACTAACGGCGGAGTGAATTCATGGTCTACATGGACCTTCTAACATGTACCATTTTTGTATTGTGTATACCATGCATAAATGTAGCGTAGTATAAAATACATAGAAATATACAGCATTGTATGTATGTACATACCATAAATGGGTTTTATTCTATGGAGATGTATTTACATATGAGCCTCAATCAGAAGTTACAAATGGTTTACTCCAGTTTGAAAAGCCTAGTTTTGTCGGTGGATTGTACAGTGGAGAGATGATGAATCCGAGCAAGTAAGTCACATGAGAAGTAATTTAGTGAAAACGCAACTCAAGTAATTTAACTTTGTCCCTAGTGGAATCAAATGCAACAAATGCCAAGTGTTGTGCATTTAAAAAGCTCAGAGCCCTAATACTAACATATTTTTATGCCTATTTTTATTCCCCTCCTTCTTTACCCTCAAACCATCTCACTCTCTCGTTTTGTCTCTGTCAGAACATTTCATTCGATATAGATATTCCCTAATGAGCTGTTACGTTCATACCGCACATAAGGTTATTATTGAGAAGGGACTCTTTTTTGACCAGCAACACTAAACTGTCTTGATTGATTGTTGAGCATTATTTCCTTTACTTTCATACAATTTCCTGGATTACAGAAATTATTCATGAACCAAAATCACACAAATTTCCATTCCCTAAAACATAAGGTATAATTATTATAAGTTTCATAAACTCAAGTAATTATTATTGAAGTAAGATAAAGTGAACAAATTTTTCCAACAATATTTTTGGCTCAGATATCTAATTAAAATGAATGAAATTTTGGCCTTGATTCTGCTAATTATAAAATATGATAAAATATTAGTTACATAATCAAAATATATGTAGTACTTAGTCATATGATATTTCGTTGAATAAAAGTCGGCTCGTAGTAGAAGGAGAATAATGGAACTATAAACAACCGGGACTAAATTGTTGGAGCTGAATCCATAAACAATAGAATTGGGTGCTTGTTGTTGTAAAGGATGGACTTATCAGGACAAATCTAGCTGGGAAATTGTCAAAACAAAATGTATAAATTTCCTAATGTTCTATTTATATAATTCTGAACATGATGACATATTACAGCCCGGGCTTAGGTACACAGGTCAGACTACATATAATCCCCACTGTGATTAGGCTGTGTGAAGTGTGAAGCGTAAAATTTTATTCTATTTGGATTAAATGGCACACGACTAATTTCCATAGATTTTAATAGTAAAAGCCTAATTCACTTTGGTACAATTCACCATATATATGTGTATCTATACCGTTTGAGTTGTCAATGTTTCCAGGACCTAAGGATGAGACCATCCATGGTTTAATGTGAGAGAGGCGTAATGGGCCGTTAAGGCACGTTTCTATCCCGCTCACCCACATTCTATTTCTGTATCCGTTTCCATAGGAACACCATATCTCTTTCATATTAAGACTCCTACCCCGTGAAATTTCTAATGCATTTTTAATCACATTTCACGGCTAGCCACGTTTTCTTTCTAAATCGAGAGAAAAAACGCCGAAGAAGAAATCACGGAAATTAATTTCCTCCATTACAGACCTCTATCCATACAATTAGTTCCGACTGCAAAATTTCAAAAGAGAGAAAAAAAAACTTGAGGGGATTAATGATGCTAAATTATAATGTTTAACCTTCAAAAGAAAAGTCTTAATATTTAGACTGCTCCAAGGTGTATAAGGTGTTTACAAAAGTGATTAGCTTTGCATTTTAAAAATCCATAATAGCCAGAAAAACAATAATGATTTACGGAAAGGAAAATTCTCCTCCACAGAATATGTACCTACATAAATAAGCTTTATTTCTAACCGCTATATTATACTTTAACCTAATGGAGTGAATAGGGTAAGGATAGAGAAAAATTCATATGGTTTGTGCCTAAACACTTTAGTCCCACCAAGTGGTTCTCTCTGAGTGAGAGAGGTGTTTAAAAGCAAGACTTATGTGCAAGGAGAAGACATGAATTGTGGGCGTAAATAATTACCTCCAATTATGATTTTTTACTCAATATTTCATATTTGTCGATATTCTGTCTCTACATAACGTATGTTAAATATGTATTAGCTTATTGTGCATATAGTTATCATTAGAGAGAAAGAGGACTGCTCTCTATCTCAAGGATGAGATTCTATTAGCATGACTTTTGTTGCTTAAATGAATACTAACCCAGCTGGAAACACCCGAATAACATTTGGGGATTGCTCCGTGAATCTCTCTGGTTACATATGCCCGTCGTCGTTGAGATTTAATAAAAGGTTGGACTTGCCAGCAGACCGTGGTCTCAGAGTGGTTACATATAACGTATATAGGCTTCTCTCTTCTTTTGGCTCTCAAGACTCTCAAGCTTGTAGTAAGTAACTTAAATCTGAGCAGTCGTGGTAGGAAATTGTTTGAGTCCATCCACTTTTTAGCCATCTCTTCTCTCTCTCTCTCTCGTCGTTCTCGTCTCCGTGGAACTTTGATCGCCATTATGAGCGTTTATATAAAGGAGAAAAGTTCAAACGCCCGCTTCTCCCATTCCAAGAAATATTCCGTGAATATATTAATAGTAATTTCCTATATGTTACAAGGAGCAGCTTGTACGCTTCAAGTACTTTTTCTATGCAATGAACGCATGGAGATTCAATTCAATATTTTTTTTTGCCCACATAAATTCTCCCACAAATAAAATCTACTATCTCTTATTATCTCTCCCATCGGCTCCTTTCTTGCAAATTGCAAATGCTTTTATATGCACTACAAATCCATGCTTCCATACATTTTATCCATTTCCCCCACTAACAATACATGGACACACATATTTAAAAAAATCGTTTCCATAAAACCCCTCCTCCTCCTTAAGAAGCATACATAAACTTGGGTAATTCCTTTATCATAGAATATTGTCATGGGAACTAGGAAGCATTTGAATAGGAATAAGTTGACAAAACATGTCTGTCATCTCATCCCTACCATTTAGTCACACAAGATTGATTTTGTTTGAGAAAGTAAAAGTGTGTATAAATGGTGGGTGACTTTTGTTGTATGTGTGTGTGTGTGTCTGACTGACTGTGTGTATAAATCATACGACAAAACGGTCAAAAAGGACAACGAACAAGGGGAAAGGATCATGTACACACCGGCACGTGTCCTCACGAATGCAACACATTGCCCCTACTAAATTATTCCATGTTAATTCAATGTCTCTGGATTTGTTGATTCTATTTATACTTTAATTGCTCAATTGCTTCAAATAAAGACCCTTGTTAACCCAAGGATTCTACGTAGGGAAGATTCACACTTTTACTTGGTCAAACCTCTCTTTGACTACACCACACTCCACACAATCCAGCTCAAATTATGTGGTTGAAGTTTTCTTGCTTTTACGTATAAACTCTGATAAAAATAGGATTTTCTTCTTCCTGAGTAAATAGATAATATCTTTCACGTTCTTGATGTAATACTTGATACCCGTATGGTATTTCCCGTTCTGCACTAGTCTGGAGTAGTAGCTACATATAAAATATAAAGACTCAACCGAAACTTTCTAGTACCAATTGTATGTTCCATTTCGCTTGTTTTGCCGCTTCCACTTAAGATTTCATATGCTCTTTGCTGTTGCTAATTCTAATTCCTACAAGATTTTTAAATCTGATGGTATATAAAGTAGATTTGATGGTAAGCTTTTAAAATCCAGTTGAACATTTCAACAAGTCCCATCCTTAACTAACTAAGACCATTACCACGGTCAGTTCCCCTCACATCTTTAATTAATCTTTTGTAAATCCTTGAAACAATCATTTCCAAAAGTAGATTTTTAACTTCTTGCCCGACACTAGGAAAACAAGAGATTTGGTTCGTATGCGTGAAAACGTCTCATAATTTATTTCCATCAGTTTTTCCAATTCTGATTAACCAGTGTGGAACAAATGAGAGGGGAAACTGATAATTTCCCAAGCCGGCACGTGCCTCAAGGCATAGTATGAAGCACAAGTATCAAGCTTTGTACATTCAAGAGACTTGGCTTCTCTTTACCTCTATCAAGCATATACTCTATCAAAGCAAGGATCTGAAAATTAATCACTCTTCTGACACTTCTCAACTGTCAATTCTCAAGGAACCCTAAAATAACAGCGACAGGTTCACACTCAACCGTGTCCACCAAACCCATTCATCTTGACTTTTCATTTTATTTATTATTGTTTATAAGCTCTCAAATTTTAATCGATTCCCTTCCAACAGAGATTTACTCAAAGATGATGATTAATTTTACAATTTAACCAATACATCTAAAATCAAAGCCTTATTCTTTCCTTATACCGTCCCTCTTTCATATAGTATTTGCCAATTTGCTTAAAAGTCAATCACATTTTCCCACCCATTCAACTTCTCAAGCCTAATTACCCAGTAATCAACGTATACCCAGTAGAGTATCATTATACCAAATCAAAAATCCACCGCAAATATACCCAATCCCATGTAAACACCACCATTCAGCCAGGGGGGTGACTTCAAATGGTCAGAATACTCTACCCAAAATACGTGATAATCAAAAGGAAATACTAGCCCAGTAATTAAGTACAGTTCAAAAGAAAAGTGAGCGCTAAAAAAGGACATTTTATAAAGTAACAAATCTGCAAGAACTTACTATCTAGTACAGAGAAATCAAACCCGGTAATTAGTATGTTTCCAAATAGTAAAATTATTAATGATCCTCACCTTTAAGTTGACTACTTGCATTCCTCAAATCCTTTTGATCCTGTATGATAATTTTAGGATTGAACACATGATTCTCCAGTCCATTCTTCCGATGCTGTTGCTGCTGACCATAGATATACTGATTATACTGAGGATGAAAGAAAGGGTACTGGAAGGGTCGTGGGATCCTTAAGAAATTCCCAACCGCCACTGCCAACATCTCTGAAGAGGTATTACTTGCACTGGAGTTAATTGAAATGGATGAATTGACACTGGTAGTTGCAGTGGATTTCATTAGTATTTCAGGATCCACCATATTTATTAACATAGTAGTAAAAAAGTACTTTTGTCCAATTTACTATAATATAATAATCATACAACAACAATCTCTTAAAATTTCACATGAGTTTCTAAATCCTCTTTTCCCGTATATCTCTATTTAAATCTCTTGAATAATCCCATACAGAGAATGAGCACTACTCAAGATGAGAGTCAAGTGAGCAATTTGTGATTACACCGCAAATATTCACTTGTCCAAAGTATATATAACATTTGTGTATATGCAAAAAAGGATTCAATTGGAATTCAATAACAATCTCTCTCTCTCTCTCTCACTCACTCTCGCTCTCCAGTGTTTTGTTTCTCACTTGAAATCCAATTACAAACTAAAAACGCTTTTGGTGTAAAAACCTTTGGAAAACATTTTCCTTCTCCCAGTCAGTCTCTCGCTCTTCTTCAGTCCCTCACTCTCTCTCTCTCTCTCTCTTTCTATTTCGTCCTAGCTCTGCAATTTTTTTCCTATAGTCTCTAGTAAGGGTAACACTGTAATAGAATCATATTGAATTTTCTATTCTCTCTACCCCCTTAAAGCTTTTGCTTTTGTGTAGTAGTAGTGGCTCTGTGTGATGGAAAGAGAGCTAAACTGGAAAGATATGAGTGAGTATAGTGTAGGAAGCAGGAGAAGGACGGGAAGGATCACTTTACTTACATACACAACTCTTGCAGGGAAAAAAACCACCGCCCATGAACGTAAAATTGGGTGGAGTTACACTATTCTTCCCAACCAATGAAATGTCTCTTATTTAAAGTGAATTTTAGTGAAAACGATCAATATGTTTCATGAGCTTTATATCTACAACCAACTATGTCTACTACTACTACAGTTCTACACACACACACACTACATTCAAAGAACCAACCCAACACTATTCAACATTGGAGAGCTCGAGTGAATTTTACCAAATAACCAGTCAAACCTTTTTTACCAGTTACGTGCATACTGCCAACGATCCGAAAGTGTACACTTCAATGTACTTCAACGTCCTTAAAGTTCTTACTTATATACTATCCCTATATATATTTTATACATACATATTTTCTTTGCTTTTTAGCTTTGAGGAACTACTCCCATGCTAAAACACTAGGCTACTTATTGTATTAATGCACTGCATACTACTCTTAAGCTTTGGAGAACAGTGACTTGAGGAGACGGGGTTTTCTTCGCATTGAGTAGTCCCTGGAATTAGTATGTATGCTTGTGTAATACATACGCATATGCAATTTATATATGTATAGGTATGTGTGTGTGTGTGTGTGTAAGTGTAGAGAGTTGGTAGGGAGAAAAAGGAGCTATGTAATATGACTTCCAGGCTAGACACACACTGCTCATTCGCTTATACTATACACGGGATATGTTGCTGTATATTATATTGCTGGAGTAAAAGTGAAAAAAAACAGATTGGCTTGGAGGCTCGTGTATAATATGTTTTTTCATGTTATTATAGAGTTGTCTCAGCTAGTTACGCTAATGACAGGTTATGTTTATTTCTCCTCTTTGTGTTTCTCCCTTGTTTTTCTACACCATGTGTTTTTACACACAGGCACTACTAGTTACTTTTGTATTGGAGACCATGTTCTAGTGTGTAGGTATAGTTGGGTGATGGTCTGAGCGTGTTTGTGTATGAGGTTTCGGGTTAATTTTTTTTCTCCTTTTCTTTCGGAACTTTAATTTGATTAGAGAATTTGTTTTTTTTCGCTTCTTCCCTCTCTATGTACAGGCTACTCGGCTCTTTCTCATAGCCTCTACTATATACATGTATGAAGAGGCTTTCGTATAATATGTAATTGTAAAGGTACTAATATGCTCCACCGTCTCAACACATGTTATACCCTCTACTTTTATGTACATAGAGCTCTGGCAAGTTTAGACATTACTTTTAATTGGTTGAATGCATGAGATTTTTTTTATATGTGGAGGTATCAATTGGAAAGAATGGAAAAAAGTAAGTTGAAATTCTCTCCAACAAGAACACAGTAATCAATGAGCAATTTGCTACAAGTTTTGCCTTTATAATTGAATTGATGATTTATACTCTTTTCGCAGTCTTTCTTGTGTATATAGTAATTGATTTGAATTTAATACTACAGGATTAACTTGTATTATTATATTGAAATGAGGGAAAAAAACTTTTCTTGTCCAATCTCTCTATTAATATTGTAATTTTTAATTTTTTTGTGTTGAGAGCAATGTCAATAAAAAAAATACTTGTATGAAGTTGTATAGAGAGTGAGAGAGAGAGAGAGAGAGAGAGGTAAAATGTCATAAATTTCTTTGGAGACTTCTCAGTTCTTATCCCATCTAATTATGTCAAGCAATTTGCACGCAATAAAATTTTCCTCTCATTAGAGCATATTTAAACATGTTGGCTGTCAGAGAGGTATGTCTCTGAAGAACAGGTCATTATTATTAAAATTCAAATTCATGACAAATGTCACTGTTAAAGTATGATGAACATTTTAGCATATATGAATGTATGCATATGTTGAGTTCTCAAATGAAAGTTAAACTCTCTGTGTTTATGTGGGAGTAATTGCTCTAAATATATGCTCAGAGACAACAAGGGTGATTGTAGTTTCAAGTTAAAATATTATAATTCATTCGTGATGATCACAAATAAAGTTAAGGAAATTGAAGTCAAGATAAATAAGTTCTTAGATTGTTTTTTTTTCTCCGCTGTTTTTTCCCCTTTTGGTTAAAGCCACTTATTTTCTGCGGAATAGAAAAAAAACATTGCTCGATTAATTTTCTCCGAGTGAAATGACTCCTTACTTATTATAGGGAGTAAAAGTTTTTATAGATTTTGACGCTACTATTATTTCCATAAAGTCAAAAGAAAAACTCCCATGACAATTTCATTTATCCATGCAAATGTATAAAGCTACGTGGGATATACAGTCATTCGAAAATCTTTATACAGAAATGTTCCATCCTATATATTCCTGCAGTGAGTTCCTTCCGTAGAAGAATTTCCAGCTAGGGAACAAATTTGAATGTACAAGAAGGAATTTAAATGTTAAGAGTCATAAGAAAAAATGCAGTATATATAGGAAACAACTGCAGGGAAAAGGTAGTAGAGCCTGGTAATGGGCCGAGGATCAAGTTATAGGAGAAAGAAAATTCTGTGACATGAACCCATCAAAAAAGAAACACTCACGATCAAGACATTGATTGAGCTTATATAGATATAATAAACTCAATTATTTTCATGGCTACATAACCACAATGGAGGGAAAATGTAATCACGACATAATCCTCTCTCGCTCAATCTGTCTATTTAGACTACCCCCCTCGTTGGTTAGTATGGTGAGCCAAACAGGGCTGGGGCTACATATAGCCAAAATATCCTGTTAAACATTAAATTAACACCCATGCTCACAGCTCGTCTTCCTCTGGCCTTCCACGCTCTCTCTCTCTCTCTCTCTGCCTCTCAAAAACTGATGATGACTGCCTGCTAAGTTCCAGCTTACCACTCACTCCCTACACATATTTCCCCTATATAAGGAATCCATACCTATAGAGCTACTATGACTCGACCTTAAATAATCATACAACCAAAAGAACCATTTTCAAATACATACAAGGAAATTTTCACACTTTGTAAATAAAAGCAAGGCAGAAGCACAAAGTGACTACCAAAGAGAAAGAGAGAATGAGTGAGTCAAGTGAGGTGGATAAGAGGGAAAAGCTCCGGAGAAACTATATATACGTATAACTATATTCATGGTGGAGTGAGGGAGAAGAGAGAGAGACACGGACCGCGCGACCGAAAAAGCATAAGTTTGTTTTCCCCTTCTCACTCCTATTACTGCATACACACTATAATAAAAACCCAATGTAAAAGTATAAGGACTTGACTCAGCTCTACTCCATCCTCCGCCTACTCTTCTGACTTACATATAGGAAATTTCCCATGTTTCTACAACTATAAAAAGTCCACTTTAGCTTCTACACACTGATTTCTCTCTCTCTCTCGCTCTCTGCTCCTTCTATATTTTGACAAGTATTAATTACATCTAATGACATCAAATAAACCATTTCATTCTGTTCGTTCTCTTTCCAAGCATGTAGACTTGATCGATTTTCGCTTATCCTCCTAATTATTTATTTCTCTTACGTGTACAGCTAAAACCTATCCTCTGGCACTTGTTTCCATTTAGTTCATGAATTTCACTATTATTCTCTTTCCTATAGTTTCGTGTATAATCTTATATATAACTCCTCCGATTAACATTAAATGCCTATCTTTATAGTGCCAGAGAAAATTGAAGGATCTTTCCATTAATTTTCAAGCTACAAACTTGTACTAAATTCATTCATTCATATACCTTAAATTAAAATTATATCGGGACATCCACTGCAAATGATCAAAACAATAGGTTGTAATTATGGTAACAATATTTTATCTAATAGGAAGATCCGATTGTATTTGTAAATAGAGAAATTTTCAAAACTTGTTCTTAACCTGTTTGTTTAAATGGGAGGTGTAATATTATTTTATGTTTGTTATTTTTGTCGTGTATTTTAGTATATAGTCAAGGTTTTTATTCAAGTTGGAGAGAGAGAGAGAGAAATCATAAAAAATTGTTATGGGTTGATATTAGAAAAATAAAGTGAATGTGGTTGGCTCTGGAGGTTTCTGTATGTATGGAGAGAGAGAGGCTATGTGTGGTATAGTGAAGTGAGGAAAGGGATTTAAAATGGGATGTAAATCCAAGCTGAAAATGCTTTTCTTCCGTGTTGTGTGTGTGGTGTTATTGAGAGAGAGAGAGAGGGAGTGGAGGATATTTTGTGCAAAGTCTTCTTCTGTGGTCTATGAAATGGAGAGTGAGGAAAATACAAGTATTTTATTTTGTATTATTTTTTCATTCCTTTTACTCCCATTACGAGCCTCCAGTACTGATACCTTTTCCCTCAAGTTGACTTTTTCTTGTTCCACAAGTTATAATTCAAAAACGTGACAAATGAACTAAACTACTGCATTACGATAAAATTGACTTTTTTCCCTCCCTCTTTCCCTCGCTTTTCCTTTTCCCAACCTTCCTGACTTTTTTCCTCTCACACAGCTCTCTACAGCTCGAGCTCCTGCCATTTCACTGTAGTGCCGAGTTGGCTGTTCTTAGACATACAATCTCTCACTCTCGCTCGTTGGATTTTCTCTTCTTCTTGTTCAAGAAGTCACCGAGAGTTTTTACCAAGAGCAATAATATTTTTCTTACTCTCTTCTCTTTTTCTTCTACTATATTTATATACATTTTCACACCCCTCCGCTCTCTCCCATATTTTAACATCTCCTTTTTTCTTTTGAGATTTTATGTGCCAAGTTACTATAGTATAGTTTTCTTTGATATGATTTTGGATTTTTTTCCCTTCTCCTCCTCCCTATCTATCGTAGGTTTTTTATATGTAACATGGAGGAATATACATAATTCTATTTGAAATTCCTCACACATGATAAGTTTATTTTGCAAACATGGGAAGAGATGCGTGAGTCCTGAGAATTACTCAAAATATAACCAATAAGCATTTCATTAAAAAATTATAAAAGTCTCGTCTCTTCTGAGAAAGGACGTGTGCTGGAGTTATGACTTTTACTGTATAAATATCCATGTCTTTCAATATGTACATGTGTGAAATGTATGGATGATAACGGGGGCTCACCAGGACTAACCTTTAAGGAGTCTTCGGTGTGGTGACATTTACAAAGTTTGCGTTGGAAGGTAATAAAACTTTTTCCACATGCTTTATTTACTTGGAGCACGTAGCCTATGTATGGAGTGTGTGGGACATTATAGAAATTTACTTATTACGTATGTGCCTCATGCTATATGAAAGACAACTTTATGGTTTTCTCCTTTTGCTCCTCCACTCACACCATGGGTAAAATTATTAAAAGTTTTTTTTTATCATTTCCGCACTTGGCCAAATTCATTTAACTTTTTTCAAATTAATCATTTCTTTCAATGTATTATTCATTCCCACTAATATTTTTTCTTTCAGGGTGGATTATTACTACGTTTTAGTTAAGTGTAAAGTTCTATAGGATTTTTGTGAGTACTCAGAGTTTTGTCAGCTTGTATAAATTTACGAGTCTTTTCTGGTTATAATTTACCATTTCATTTCTTTGGTCGACTCATTTCTTTCCAATACTCTGCGGTTTCATTTATTCTATTGGGGCAACTTTTCTTTCCATTTCCTTAAATTTGCAATTAATTATGTGTCAGCTATTTGATTAGAGCAATATGCAATACAGATTATATGATTCTCAGCCATAATAATTTTCATCATTGGAAATCAATCCAAATCTTTTTAAATTTTCGCGATCAAAGAAATTCATACATGGCTTTAAAATTTCGGAATTTTTTAACATGTAAATTATACAAGTATTCCCCAATCTTCTTTAGTATCTCTATTTGTCCGGACAATTCTATTCTAATAATTACAATTTGATAACAATAAGTTGGGGCTCATAGTTGCAGGGCAATAGTAAATAATATGGGAAGAGACAAGAAAGGGGAAAACCAGAAATAATTTAAATGATTCGAGTCCATTTGAGTCAAATCTATTCTAAATGTTCCCTTTCCTGTGCCTATAACACCGTCTTTCCGGTAGAATATTGCTCTCTCCTTGACTCAACCATCATCTTCCTTTTCACTACATGGCAACTCTCCACCCCCAAATTTTAACATTTCGTTTCTTTTACCAAATCCAAAATACTATTCTTACACAAAACAAGAAAACTCATTGAAATTCAACCTCCCATTCCTATTTAAGTCTAACACCTGCTGCTCTCTCCTTCAATAATTGAGAGGAATTAAAAGGGAAAATTATTCAAAAAAAATAACTTGCAACATTATAATATGACATTTTTCTCATTACAGTTACTCCATAAGTATCTGTCTGTATCCTCACATCCAGAGAGAATGAAAATCCATAAGAAATATCATTTAAAAGTGAAACACACACACACACAAACCATTTTAAATGAGAATAAATGGATTTTGTTTTTCATTTTGGCAAGAATAATTTAAACCTCACGAATGTTATTTACTGAGTGAGTGAGAGAGAGAGAGAGAGAAACACATTGACATCCCAAGCTTCATTTCCAACATGTTTACAGTTACATTTGCTATTATCATCATATGTCTCAACTTTATATTATCCTTGTAATGATTTTTAGTGAGAGAACTCTTGTCTCTCTCAGTTTTCCATAGATAGTAACTTTATTAATTTCCTCGATTACATTTATCTGGTCAAATCAAGAGCCCCTTTCTCTCTTCACAAAACTTGACACTACAGACTCTTTCCATAAGAATTATCTCTGTCTCAATGCCTCTCATATTCATCTCCACTCCCGCCGCATATACACACTCTTGTTCAAATGATTGAATCCATATAAATTACAAAATATACTATATGTTCCTTTATACATAAAGCCCTAAAAGCATTCATCCACAATTCTCTGTCCAAACATTAACATAGTCTTTCATTAGCTCCTATGTTTACGTCACACATATTTACAAAACACTACAAATGCATAGGCTCCCATTAACTCCTCATGCCTTTAAACGCTAATGTCCCTATATTTACTATATATAGGGAAATCTATCCCACTATATGCCTCAACCATGCAGGCGAAGGGGATTCAAAGAGAGAAAACTATCTATATAATAAACAATGAGTAAAGCAAAATAAATAAGACAACCTCACTTCCTAAAAATGATTGATGAAAACTCCACTTTAGGATTAAATCTAACAAGGCACGAGAAGGGAAAAAAATCCTATTAGTGTATTCACCGACACAGCCAGACAATCATGGAATTGATTGTGTCAATTTTAACACTTTAAAATAACAATTTAGAAAAAATAACAATTTCAAACTCTCATAGTCTTTTACCTTTCAAAGAGTAGAGTCTTATGTATACTCAAGATATATCCGTATATATACTAGGGAGGTGGAATAAATGAAGAATACTTGATCTCATGGAGCTCATGCCTTCACTCCCAACAAACAACCCACCCGCCGTACATATATATTGAGTGCAAAGTCTCTTTAATAACTTCCAACCTAATATATAATGTAGGTATGAGAGTAAGAGAGAGAGAGAGAGAGACCAGAGGAAAAGATGAAAAAAAAATCTATTGTTTGATGTTGATGTGTTAATTAAGTTGTCAGGCGAAAATGAGAGAGAGAGAGAAAAAGGGAACTAAATAATCATTTTTCTTTTTCTCTCTCTCTCTCTCTCTCTCTCTGTTTCGGTCTCCTACTAATACTACTATACACACTCCATTTGACTCTTTGAATGTTTAAGGATTTCTTATAGTTGTACATTATACATTACACATGAGCATTTTACTTACATACCTTTCCCCTCTCCTGCTAGAGGTGTTAGCTTTTAATGTAATTTTCTTCCTCTCCTGTCTTCTACACTTTTTTAACTCCGAGCCCCAAAAAAGTATCACCTTATTCCTTGAGAGTGAGAGAAATAGAAAGAAGAAGAGTGAGTGAGAGAATTGCTAGAGGTAAAAAAAAAATATATATATATAGTAGTGGGAACAAAACTGTAGTTACAGAAATTACTCCAGAGGCTACGTATATATGTAACGTATGTAGAAATACAGTTTGTATTAATACACATGTGGCTAATGGTATCATAGTGTAAAAGTAATGAAAGAGTCAAGTATAAGTATTTAAGCGTGTATGGCTTACACATAACAAGCTCTGACTCGGAGAGACAAGTATCTCTCTCTCTCTCCTCATAGTACATTTACAATTATACACAGTTGTTTAGCCAACAAGTTAATAAAGAGGTAACCGTCAAGAATGCATACTGAAAATTAGTTAAATTAACAAATATGTTCCAAGCTTGGTTATTATCACAAGACAAAATGGTGCTGGTAGTAGTGCCCTTATAATAATCTAATCAGTTCCTTCCCTACCTTCCATACCATACCTTTAAAAAGCTGCTTATTATATATAAAACCTCGTAGAAAAAACTAATCTCACTCTATTACACATTTTTCCACATGCTCATAATACAGTGCGTTTTTCTATATGTACTTTCACACTAGTAAGGCTTCATATTCTTAAGCCTATATATAGGCACGGAGGGTTTGAAGAGGAGGAAACTTGTGGCAGGAAATGTTATAGTTTGTTGGTGGAAAAAGAAGCAAGCATAGTGTATATACGCTGGGTTAGGTAGCTTACTATAGAAAAAGCATCAACTTTTACCATAGCACCTGGTTATAGCTATGTGTGTAGAAAAATGAATAAATTTTAATCAAGAGACGTCTCGAGCTACCGCAATCGATTTTTTTATCATCATCATCAAACATCATCATCCCAAAACCGTCGTTTCGCTCGTGAATTTCCTTCTCAAGAAAAATCACTTTTGTTTTATAATTCCTGTTACATTTTTTTCCATTCCTTTCTTTCTTCGCTTCTATCTCTCTCTCTCTCTTTTACTCATTTACTCATTCTATCTCTCACAGTATTAGTCATTTTAACAATTGAAGGTGTAACAAAAGAAAATAGTATATACAGAATATAGTATGTACAAAGAAAGGAAAAAAATTCTTTTAACATATGTTCCGTGGAAAATTTTTAATCAAAGGGTTAATGTATTATCAAAACTGGAATCAAATTAAAGGATTTTAATTTTTCATGGGAATTGATAGATTTTCACAAGGAATTTATACAAGGAAAGAGAGAGAGAGAGAGATATTTAAGCGTTCTGTTAAAAAACATAATTACACATTGAAACTACGTAGCTATGTATTAGCATGGTAATAGATAGATTGATGATACATTTTTAAAACTCTATCACTCGGGTTACTGGTTAGGTGGAATGTGTAGTAATGGGTAAATGGAGCGAGTGTAGAACAAGGTAGTAGTAGTAGTAGTAGTATCATATGTATTGTAGTAATTTGTTGAAAATTGAATTACTGTTACAGAAGAAAATTGAAACATCAAACGACGTGTCTTGTGGGAGAGAGAGAGAGAAAGAGAAGAGGAAGAGAGAGAGAGAGAGAAAAAAAACTTGTTTAAGGAATGTTCCATAATTTTTTACAACCCTATACTTTATACACCCTATAATTTTTGATTTTTTTTTACTCCATTACATATTATCAAGGTATGGAGAGGAACGTTCAAACTTCAAAAACTGATATTGATTACCCATAAATTGAAAAGTCTTCATTGGACGCTTGTCTACAATATCTATCCCTTGTATTATATAGTAGAGGAATGAATATCCTTAGGAAATTACTTGATAAACATTTAGTAGAGCAGAGCAAAACCGACGAGCGTACTTTGTACAGTCAAAGTACCACCATTTGGGAATAATCAACTTTTGAGAATATTTAAATGCTTTAAAACATTACATTGATTGGGGAAAATATAACTATGCTTTCCTTCTCTTAAATGGAATTCTTTCATTAAATTCCTCCCATAAAATAGTATCGTATAATTTCCTTTAAAGTTACATTTAAAAATTATCACGTCACAGACAATAATAATTGACGAATATGAAATTTACAAGAAAAGAATTAGGAACAAAGAACTCTTTGAAAAAAACACTCCGTGGATAAAAGTTGACTCATAAAAAAGAACTGGTGTACTAAATGAAGAGTCATAAAGAAAGGATATGAGGAATCCCCAAAGAAAATTACCAAGCTCAAATAATGCTCTCATTTCTTTCAACAAGTGTATTAGTGTATAGGCAGAGACACGTCTCTATTGAAAAATAAGAAAGAGCCACTTGTGTAAAAAGATATAGAGTTAAAGTAATT
Organism: Spatulosminthurus flaviceps; assembly: GCA_034693705.1. Taxonomy (NCBI): domain Eukaryota; kingdom Metazoa; phylum Arthropoda; class Collembola; order Symphypleona; family Sminthuridae; genus Spatulosminthurus; species Spatulosminthurus flaviceps. The sequence goes on from JAQFXU010002251.1 coordinate 19,043, forward strand.
TGACTAAAATACAAAAGAAGTAGAAGAAGAAGAAAATTGCAACAAGTGCGAATAAGAAATATAAAAAAAAATAAGTGAGGAAAAAAGGTGTTAAATTGTAAATCATGGAAATGGTAATGGTCAAAAAATTACTTAAAGAAATGTTAACTTCAAACCTGATAGAGATAACTACGTACAAGTGTTAAAGCCATAAAGGTACGAGTCTAGTGAGACCCATCACATAATTATGTATATATGTACATTTATATACATAGAACATATATAGGAAAATTGGGATATTGAAAATAACGCAAGCTCAAAGTCAAGTTAAAAGTTACCGAAAACACAACATCAGAGAAGTTCCCTCTCTCTCTCTCGCACTTACTCACTCAAATAGTAAAGAAGAAGACTCTAGCCATGGAAAAAGCTTGAGAGAGAACAAGACCTTTAAGGATGCACTTACATAGTCATAATAGAAAAGAAGATTGTTAAAGAAAATTGAACAACGTGTAGAAAAAAAATATGTCTAGTGAAAAAAAAACATGAAGCGGCATCCCTTTCACACCTCTCTTATTAACTTCACCCCTCATCAATCATGTTTTTTTCCTACAAGTGAACCAAAGGTTTTTCTCCATTCATACAATAATACTTCAAATTAGGAAATTAAACTAATCACATGGTTAGCATCCATTATTCCAGGCAGAAGGGTTTTCTTCTAACCCTACACAATACCTGTAATACACAACATCTCTTTTATACATACCCTCATCTACTTATGTATAGCCCATGGAAGGGGAGATAAAAAACCTTGCCCGTTATTTACATATGGAATGATGAGCTTAGTTAACTTGTTGTTGTTGTTGATGATAATGTCTTGGTTGTCGAGTATGAAGCTACAACAGCTTGTATGTGCTTGTCTCTACAACAATACATAGTCTTTATAGGAAACAAACCATGGGGATGGGTTTTATATAGAAAATTGGATAATGACTTTATCTATCTTGTTTGGCTATGTCCATCCGTTTCTTTCTCTCTCTCTCTCTCCTTCCCTTACTTAGAGAATGGAGTGACTGAGTGTGAGTGTGTGTGTGTGTAGCATGAGGTCTTATCTATTTATATTGTTATGGAAACAACGAGAGATTGTTTTTTAACGTAATAATATTATTAGCTCTATCATCTTTTCTCTTATTATATTTTATATTGTAGTACAGAAAATTCCCAGTTCCTTCAAAATTGTTCTTATCCCTCTTATTCCTTCATTACTATTTACTATATGACTCCATCTCATTATGTACATCCTGTAGTAGTAGTAAAAATCATTCTCATTTATTCCTCACTTACATCATGCATAACACGAACAAAGGCCGACACTGCGGGAATTAGTGTAATAAGAAGGGCACATATATAGTGCACCTCAGGTGTGTAAACTTGGGCTGGAAATTAATGTATCTTATGTGTGTTGGGTGTACGTGCATGTGTGTTTTTACATTACATTGGAGGTAGAACCTACGAAAACTATGGAAAGAAAAGGAAAACAATTTTCCAGAGATTCCTTTACTAGTTATTTGTAGGGCTCTAGCTCTGTAGCTATGCTTAGGTGGATAGTTACCCTTGAGGGTTAGTGAGAGAGAGAGAGATCACATAAAAAAATCAACCTTTAAACTTTTCTTTAATCAAAGGGTTTCTTTTATTACTAATCACAGTGGATATGTAGGGCTTGTGGAAGGAGAGGAGTTGGGAAAAAAAGCCTTTTCTTCAAATAAATTGTATGTTTTATAATTATCTACGGGAAGAAGTTTTTTTCTCTCCTCGGTCCTTAATGTCTTTTTTTTTTTACTTACTTTGCTTATATCTTCATATCCTCCTACTCATACCCGCATCAACGTAGTAATGTTGGACTTTTTAAGGGAGGATTTCAATTCCAACCTGTAATTTCCTATGAGATGTAATAATTTTACTCAGTTTATAGTTTCTATAGGTATAAGATTTTTACAGAAGAATACATATTTTATGAGTAAGGCAAAAATCTTGAGGATAAATTTGTCCCTGAGATATTGAAATTATTGGAGGAAGCTTAACAGTAAAATTTTAAGTTGTGTGTGATGGACAGCTGATTTGAAATTATGAGAGTTGAGGTGAGTGGAAGGAATTTTGAGGGAAGTTGAAAAAATTAGAGGAGATAAGAATTAAGAAAGCGTCATTTCCAGTGTAATGGCAATAATTGGGAGTGTGAAGAAGATAGAGAGGAAAATATAAGATGAGGGAATAAACCCATAAAATACTTTTACCATTATTACTTTGCAATGTATTTTTCTCAAAGAGGAGAATAAGTATGTAGTTGTAATAGAAGGAGAATCATAAGAAGTATTATTTTTTTCCTTCTATCTCGAATGTCTAAACAGACAGTTTTTATCGAGGCTAATTATACAGTGGACCCTTGAATCATGGATACCCCCTGTGCTTCCTAAAATGATTTAATAAAATATGCTAAGTAATCAAATTACTTTATTCACGCCGTCGTTTTCATCAGCTCTCCAACACTATTACTCTCACCATTACTACTATCATCAACATCATCCACTGCTCCTGACTCAATAGGAATCACTATCCTCACCAACTCACGACAACGACATTTACTTACCCATTATTAACCACATGTCTATCGGTTACTGACCAGGGAATCTTTTCATCATGTGTCAGTGATATCTTTTTTTTTATTATTTATACTTTTCAACTCAAGCTCTTCAACAACTTCTTTAAAGGATTTCAAATCTATCTTCTCATTACTTGAGTCTCTACCTTTCATCTCTTCCACTTACTTTCCTCATTTAAAATCCTTGCGTTGAGGAGTGAAGCTTTAACGTTTAAAGGTGGATGCTCTAATATTCACATATTATTTCTTTAAAGAAAATTAAATTACGAATAAGTTTTTACTTACACCTCAT